>JAGKPW010003113.1:0-24270 GCA_019926035.1 Melaleuca alternifolia | reverse complement strand
AAGTTATCCATGATTTCAGAGGCAGGGTAATTATCATCTTGTGATAACTGGTGACATTGGGTTCATTTCCTTCTTTCCAGATAGATAGAAGTGATAGATAGAAATTACAAAATTATCTTGTCTGTTCTCTAGTCAAAGGCTTCTCGTCAAAGTCTTTTCCTTAGTTGTAAATTAGCTTACTGAGTTTGGTCCTCTTTCTGCTTATATTACTTATTTTTCTCTGTTTGTCAGTCAAATGTAAGTTCTTCTGAAAATCTTAAATGCTTTGTTCAGTATGGTTCTCCTGTTTCTACCAGTTAAACTCTCAGCTTGTGGTGAATGAAATCTTAAATATAAAAGCAGAAAAGGCTCAGAAGGACGCACTAGAGTGCATGAATTGGCAATAGCGGTCGAGAGTGAAGGACAGTAGAAAATCCCAACACCATCTATAGGATTCAATAGATCATTGAAGGCCCCAAGAAATTGAAGGTTAACAGATTTCTTTCTCCGCTATACACACAACAGATCTAAATTTGGAGCAGAAACAACAAGATGAACAAACATTGCAATTCAATGACAATGTTTCCCTAGAAAGTCTGAAGTATATAGAATAGAACATGCCAGATGATTCTAATTTAAAAACTACAATTACTGAGATGGGCATGTCACAAGAATTCCTCATTAACGGAGAGTTCTCAGGCACCTTTGCTGACATCCATGCAGCGACCAACAGTATCTCGAGGATCCGTCTCATCATGAGATAAAAAAGATTCAACATTATCATCAAGAGATCCATCCTCTACGAATCGATCCATATCTGCCTGTAAATGAAGATCCAGATCAACGCGTCACTGCAAAGAGAATATTTACTTGAGCAAGAAGGAACGGGATTTCAGGCTGAGCGCGGGATGCCTGAGTTCTCTTGAGTTTGAGGTCGCGAAGGGACGGTGAGCTCGGGAGCGACGGCGCGGATGAGCCCGGAGACGAGCGCTGCGGGTCCGGACGACGAGCGGGGACTCCTCTCGAGGCCAAGATCGATCGATGCGGCAGAGACGAGGGGCTCAGCGGATCGAGGAAGCGGCGGTGGCTAGGCCATAACCAGAGTCGGAGCCACTTTTCGCCGTTAGATATTCTCTTTATTTTTCGAGCGGATTTGTGAGCCTAAGAGAACAAAACCCGGATAAACTTGGGGGATTGCAATTTTTAAGGATAATAACATAAATAATGATTTGATTTTGATCAAATATATATATAATATGATTTTTGAAATTTTAATTTGACACAAATAATTTCTAAACTTTAACTCAATGCGTAATCGGGTCCCTAAATTTTCAATTTATTCAATGTGACTCTTGAACTTTCGGTACATGTTCACTATTCGAAAATATTCAATATGATTTATGAACTTAAATTTAATGAAAGGACCACGTTGCACATTTTTAAATAATTCAAGAACTAGTTTGTACATCTATAAAAAAAAATTGAGGAACCTAATTGAACAAATTGAAAGTTTTTTAACCATATTATATATTTGACCAAAAGTTATGAATATCATTTTCATACTTTTTCTTTTCCTACTAATTTTCTCGATCTACATAACACTTCAATGCAAACTTTTTTTTATTTGTTGGATTCCTTATTTTTCTTACCGTACCTGCTTTTAAAAAATCCCCTTGCTTGGGGGTGCTTGGCCATGATCGGCGACGGCGTCATGACCCTTGTTAGTCGCAAGCAGGAGTCGCCCTCCCTAGATTTAGCTAGGTTAGCCCTTGCCCCCTAGTTAAATCTAGCAAGGGCTCCAACACCCTCTCCTGTGTCCGGTCACTAGCCGAGTATTGACCACAAGCCAAAGGAAAAGAAAAAGGAAAGGAGGAAAAAGAAATTTAAAAGTGAAAAAATTGTTCACGTTAGTGTCCACAATGCAAATGGAATGGCCAGCGACCAATGATGTCCATATATTTCCGATCCGATTAAAATTTATCCTAATGATTAAATTAACAATTTATCAAAATGTATAAAACTAAATTAACAATACAATAAATAGTTTATGGCTAAATTGGTATAATAAAAAGATATAGGATTGAATTGCCCGCCGTCGTACAATAGGTTTAGGATTTTTCGTGACAATTTTTCGAAGAATAGCACTAATAGTTCTTGAGTTTTTGGTCTGATACACAATATCATTTGAAAATTTTTAATTCATTTCATATGGCATTGAAATCATTCCTAATGTGCACGCGTAGTCTTTTAGTTTGATCAAACAAGAGAGAAAATTACCACAAATCCCTAAATTATTACGAATTATGCAATCTAATCCTCAAACTTTCGATTTATTGAATCAAATCCATCAACTATTCGGAACAAAATTATATCGATTCTTCGATATCAATCACAAATTTCCAAATTTACAATATTACCTAGATTTTTTTAATAAATTCTCATTTCAAATTATTTCTTATATCATAAAAATAAAATAATCTTCCTTTTCATCTTTTTAGTCTATATAGATATTACGATAGTTCTACTTAAGCATGTTTTAACTTCTAGCGTCCATAATAGAAAAAGCAAACCCTCATTTAGAGTAATATTGAGTTGTTATTTAAAGCGCGATATCTAACCACAATAACAAATTATTTAGGGTCTGCATGGTAATGTTTATGCTTCTTGGTTTTTCTGTTTTTTTTTTTGTTTCCCGAAATAAAAAAAGAACATAAATTTATTTGGTAACGTCATTTTGTTTTCTGTTCTTTAGTAGAAAGTTAGCCCGGGAATAGATTTGGAATAGAAACATAAAACAAAAAAAAAAGTAACTTCTTGTTCCCAGGAACAATTTCTATAAATAAGTTATTTTTTTTTCTTTTGTTCCTCCCTTTTGTCGTGGCCACCTCTGACCGCCCGGAGCCACTGTCGACCAGCGGCCTTGTGCTGGCGACCGCCAGCCACCTCCGCCTCTAGCCGCCGCCGCCGATCGCCGAATAACGGCGCAGGCCACCACTGCTCGACCTCAACCGCCGGCCACCGCTGTCTGGTCGACTTGCCACTCGATCGACCTACCGCCACCGCCCAATGAACATGTGGCTGAGGGAGGGCGCGGGTGGACGATGGGTTGTGGGCAGTGGTCGAGTGGTGGCGGGTGGCGGCAGCAATCGGCGGCAGATGGCAACGATCAGCAGCATTCAGTCGTCCGTGAGCAAGAAGAAAAAACGAAAAAGAACAAAAATTCACACCAAACGCATTCTTGTTCTTTTTTTGTTCTAGTATCAAAATTTTGTATACTTACCAAATACCTATTTTACTCAAAAATTGTTCTAGGGTGTAGAAATAGAAAAGAAATATTTCTCCAAAGAAATTATTTTCCGGAACAAGAAAATTACCATTCACTCCCTTATTGATCACAATACATTTTTCAATCTAATATTTTTATATAGAAAGAATTTCTCAGCTTATGCACTTCGTGTTAACTAATTTAGTCAAGAAAAATAAAATCTCAAAACACTTTTGTTGCCCAAAACAATACCATGCGCTTTTCACAAGAGATGAGTGCAGCAGAATCGGACCACCACTCTCTTACGGTGTAGGAATTACTATCCCCAGTCATGGCTCCTTGTTTATGATAGGACTCTACTTCGCCCGCCACTAACCTGCTTGGTAGGCACAATAAGCAAAGATAGGAGAACCTTCGCGCCGCGCGGCAAGTTAATGAGACGATCACAGTGCTATACACTTCACCGGGCAGGAGGTAGAACAGAGCTAAGATGAGACCCGTCATGTGGCGAAGGAGGGTTGCTGTAGATGATATGACGGAAGGCGATGCAAGGGCGGGCAAGTCATCTTCTCTCTTCCCCCTACCAGTACCGATAAAGAAACAGGATTGAAAGCTTCTTATATCCTACCACCGCAAATCTCCATATTCATTATTCCAGTTACGGACCATCTTGGACAAGCCGCAACACTAAACTGTTCCAACTCAACCAAAGGCAAACCAGCAACGACACAACATGAGATAGAGAAAGAGAGATATTAGCCAAGCTTGGCACCATTGTCTCTTCATGATGTTTCTGTGATTTGACCCCAAACCAACGTCTAAAGTCGAGGGCATACAACTGGCGGAGAGTGTGATATCACCACGAGACAAGCATTTCAGACGAGCAACACATACTTGCAAATTCCTCTCAATTCTGCTTACATTTACATTTTACAACAGCCTCTACCTTTTTCACTCGACAGCAATACGATATAGAGTGCCACTTTATAGATTTGAATGCGAGGTGTGACGAAGGTGCATCCGTTGCGCCATATGAAACATGTTACCGGAGCGATTTGAGGAGAACGCCTTAATTGCTACGCCATATGAAACATGTTACCGGAGCGATTTGAGGAGAACGCCTTAATTGCTACGTATGCACATACACAGTTCTCACAAGAAAATAGTTGGCCTCTCAAATAGGCAATTGATCAAGAAATTATTCACAGGAAGAGATGACTGACTTCAGCACTTCCACTATATTTTCCGTAAGTATATTCTGCTTCATTTGAAAGGCTATAACTCTCATATGAAAGCCGCCATTTAGTCAGGAAATAGATGGAATCACCGGAGAGGTACTATATCCTAGGCTCCGATTTGGTATCATCCGTGTGCAGTTATTCCACATTACTAGAAAGCTAATACCTGTATAAAGACTACAGCAGGTAATGCTTTTTCAGTAGTCCCCTTTTTCCTTCCCTTCACTAATTCTTAGAGTCGACATTTCCACTTCTTTCCTAGGAATCCAACCAGAACATATTTCATTCCATCTCAAGGTCTTAAGAACCAGAAATGTGAGGATTCCTGGAAATCTGTTTCTTTTGGCCCACTTGCGTTGGTGGGAATGAAACCGACGATGAGAAACCCAATCCAACCAAAAAAGTAAATAACATCTAAGTTCAATTAAGAAAGACATGGCATGAATTCCAAAGGAGAGAAGACGGTAATGATCGATGTGTGGTCCTATTGAAGAACATTTCCTCCTATAAGGAATGGCCAAACATTACATGTCACCGAAACATTTGCAGAAAGCTTCAACTTGACAAAACAAGTCATCACCCAATGTACAACAGCAACAAATGTCACAAAGTTAAATCCCATCGCTCATGATAAGCATTAAATATCAGTGAGACGACACCAACTGGGCGTACTGAGGCAACTGATACAAGGAAACAATACATGCACTTTGATGGGAACAGCAAATTCAGTCTTCCGATCTTGAGTGCCCAGGACAAATACCTAGAGATGCCAAAGTATCACTTCCACAGCTTCACAGTCTTGTCGTGACTAGCTGAAGCAAGCAGGCCTGTCACATTTGACACTGCCAATGCAGCAATTAGTCCCTCATGAGCTGGTAAAGCCATTGTCTTGTTCTCGGCCATATTCCATAGCTCAAGGGTCTGCAGAGACTTTTCAATTAGCTTAGACCAAAACACAATTAAACAAAGATCTTATGGGGCAATAGAAGTCTAGATTGTCTATTCACGTGACTTGTACTTTCAGTCAAGGTGCATAGCTTTTGCTGTACCATGGCTCTCATTGCCAATTAACCAGCCTTCACTACTTTGAAGGATAATGAGAAAGACGCCTGATTTTTACTAGACATTCACTTAATATTTTAGAAACTGTGAGCCTAATTAGCATCCCAAGAAGCTTGCTAGAAATTTCTTATATAATATCAAGAATCTGTCTTATTTCTCCTATGTACAGAGCTCATACATGAAAATGTTAAAATAAATAATTCAAATGTACAACTTACCTGGTAGCCACCAATCACCAAAAGTGAAGGATAAGTTGGGTGGAACACACAGGAGTGGACCTTGTTTCCGTTGCAGCTTAATTCATGTACACTCTCCCATTCACTACCTGAACCAACTGCCCAAACTCTCACAAAGTCCTCACTGACAGATGCTAGTAGCTCGCCAGTAGAAT
Source organism: Melaleuca alternifolia (assembly GCA_019926035.1). NCBI lineage: Eukaryota > Viridiplantae > Streptophyta > Magnoliopsida > Myrtales > Myrtaceae > Melaleuca > Melaleuca alternifolia. The sequence goes on along the minus strand of JAGKPW010003113.1, from coordinate 18,335 downwards.
CCCAACACACAGAGTTGATTGACTTAGTATGCCCCTGTTATCGAAATTCAGATTGATGTAGGAATTATTGACATGTTACAAAAAGCGAGGAACCAAAAGAAAGATGGTAACAATTGTGACCATCTCAAAGACTAGAAAGGGCAACTTAAATTAAAAGGCCCTGCAATTGAATGAGTAATAAATTTGAATAAGGACACGCTAGATGTGAACCATAAAATTCTCTCAAAGAGAACATACACCAAGAAACTAATTGTGTCATTCAAATAGCATACTTGAACATCACATACTTAGATACTGCAGATAAGAAGATGACAAGCTTAGATGACAAACTACTTTCCAACTGCTATTTCTCATCTGGATTGAGCCTCAAACCTAGACCTGGGAAGATCCTACTTAATCATAAGGCAAGTTGACTCATACATATTCAGCAAGCCAATTGGGTCGCCAATAGACCCTAGCATAAAAAATAAAATATGTCCCATCATCATTGTAAAATTTTGGCAGGGATGAAATTATTGCTTTTCTTCTAATGCTCCAAGAAATGAAAGTCATTTAAAATTTCCATACAATAACAGAGCATAAACTACAGCAATCATGCAAACATACAATTCAATGGCATAGCATCTGGAAAGGTAGTGGAAGATCCAAGAGAACCCACATCATTCATTTATGCCTACTAGAGGTAAGACAAATCATTCACTCGGCAAGAATATGCCGTCTTTTCAGCCAATAACAATCCCCATTTAACTAGACCAAATAAAAAGGAAAAAGCTACTTCAAACTCAACCTGCAAGGTCTGCCTGCATGATGTTGTCTCTACATCCAATATTGACACAACATTCTCTGCAGCTGCAGCAAGATACCTTCCAAGACGCGGTTGGAATCTCAACTGTGCTGTGCCACCCTGATTCACAAGCAAAATAAGTTATGCTCTTTTACAGAGCCGAGATGTACTTGATGCACCATCTCACAAAACCCACAAGAGACATGATAATTCATAGAGTTTTACCCTGAATACCCTCGAACAGCTGCCATTAGTAATGCTCCAGTATCTAATCTCACCATCCCCATCGCAAGAGCAGATAAGATCATCCTTGTTTGGGTGGAAGTCCAGAGACATAACCGTAGAAGAATGCCCCACAAAATTCCGAAGAGAATAACCATGCTGAAATGCACAAATGAGCCATTGATGAAACCATATGCACAAAGACATTAAACGTAAAGCCAACAAAAGTGAAGCTAATTACATCCTACCACAAAGGAACAAAACAGAGAGAGTCAAATAAATCTAAGCAAGGTCACATGTGAATCTGCCCTCCACATTGACCAACAACTTCCAGCACAGTAAACTCTTAAACACGATCATTATCAGGGTAAAATCAAGGAACCTCAACATTTAGCTTCCAAAAGAATGCATAAAAGCCAGGAAGGATAAACACAATCTCGATAGTTACAGATACTATTTCCATGTAAAAGCCACACAACATATGCCATAGAAGTCTGCACTCGAAAAACAGCAATTCATCGAGCTCCAAAGAGATTGCTCTCAAAACAAACTACGAAGGAAGTATCCAAATCTTCAATTGATCATCATCACAAGAAAAAACCCATGACAAATTTAGCGACACCAGCAGGCTCTGGAATTCCAATTTTCAAGTATAATAAGAGGAGACAACCTTTTCATGTAAACAAGTGTGGAAACTCAGAGAATTTGATATATTGAAGCAACTCTAGGTTTTCAACAAGAGTCAGATTGCATAACAATTCACACAGACACTTAGTGATAAATTCAATAATATCAACTCAATATATATATATATATATCCTCCCAAATTTCAGAGTTTCAGATTTTATAACAATGGCAACTCCAATTACGGCTACAAGCTTAAAATCTACCAAATAGTCATTTCTTATTGATGTTGCAAGTTGCAACAAGCCAAAGACAGGGATACTTAAATATCTGAACAATAACAGGGGACCAGCTTTAATTAAAAGTCCCACTCCATCCCTGTAAAAGATCAAAATCTTATGTGGTCAGCTCTAAGGGACAAAATAACTACTTCTTAACCCTTCACCATCATGCACTAACTATACATTCAGAGCCCTGTCAATTAACTCATGCTAATACATCTGCTTGCTTGGAGCTACAAGTGTAGATCATGTTCTATATAACTTTCCAGGGTATGTAAAAGAAATAGCTTTCATTAGATTGTCCGTTCCAGAAACAACAAATTTGCATCATAAGCACTAATACCATAGTGGCAAAAAGTTATCAAATTTCATCAGTACTTATAGTCAGACAGGCACCTCAGAAGGCTCTTGCAAGAAGCTTCAAAGGCAAAAGGAATTGAAATTTCTAAAAAACAGCAGTGTCAATATGGAATTATGTTCACCAACATTATCAGCATCCCAGACTCTGACACTTTTGTCAAAAGAAGATGTTGCCAGGCGGGGCATGGTTGGACTAAATCGAACATCTGTGATCAACGAAGAATGTTCTTCCAGAGTTGTTTTTTGCTTTAAAGTGTCTGCATACCAAAGTACAGCCTGCATAATCCAGAAATTTTACCATTGTTTATCAGACTATGGCAGGAGACAGAATATTGTCAAATCCGCATATTATCATGCCAGCTCGTACTTACTTTCTTATCATGTCCACCAGTAGCAAGCAGTTTCCCATCTGACGAGAAGTGGCAACAGACAATTTTGCCGGTGCTTGCTCGAGCAGTGTTCACTTCAGTAAATGAAAATTCTGTAGCACCCAATTTGAACACTATGAGTGAAACTGTGAAAGACACTTCATCATTCAGCCTACTAGGCAAATGATTCTGAATCAAACCACAATTAGAAGGACCTGAGAATCCTACCTTAAATTAATAACAAAGAAAAACATCTAAAGGCCAGGTTTTCACATTAATTAACTAAAAATATTCATCAGGATTTTATGGTTAATTAAAAATTAACTCAAAGAAAGTTATCCATGATTTCAGAGGCAGGGTAATTATCATCTTGTGATAACTGGTGACATTGGGTTCATTTCCTTCTTTCCAGATAGATAGAAGTGATAGATAGAAATTACAAAATTATCTTGTCTGTTCTCTAGTCAAAGGCTTCTCGTCAAAGTCTTTTCCTTAGTTGTAAATTAGCTTACTGAGTTTGGTCCTCTTTCTGCTTATATTACTTATTTTTCTCTGTTTGCCAGTCAAAGGTAAGTCCTTCTGAAAATCTTAAGTACTTTGTTCAGTATGGTTCTCCTGTTTCTACCAGTTAAACTCTGAGCCCGCGGTGGATGAAATCTTAAATCTAATAGCAGAAAAGGCTCAGAAGGACGCACTAGAGTGCATGAATTGGCAATAGCAGTCGAGAGTGAAGGACAGAATAAAATTGCAATACCATCTATAGGAATCAATAGATCATTGAAGCCCCCAAGAAATGGAAGGCTAACAGATTTCTTTCCCTGCTTACACACAATAGATCTAAATTTGGAGCAGAAAACAACAAGATCAACAAACATTGCAATTCAATGACAAAGTTTCCCTAGAAAGTCTGAAGTATATAGAATAGAACATGCCAGATGATTCTAATTCAAAAACTACAATTACTAAGATGGGCATGTCACAAGAATTCCTTATTAACGGAGAGTTCTCAGGCACCTTTGCCGACATCCATGCAGCGACCGACAGTATCTCGAGGATCTGTCCCATCATCACTAGTTAAACAAGATTCTACATCATCATCATCAAGAGCTCCATCCTCTACGAATCGATCCATATCTGCTTGTAAATGAAGATCCAGATCAACGCTGACTCCCTGCAAAGAGAATAATTTACTTGAGCAAGAAGGACGGGATTTCAGGCTGAGCTCGGGATTGCCTGATGTTCTCTTGAGTTTGAGGGTCCGCCGAAGGGAGGCTGAGCTCGGGATCGACGGCGCGGATGCGCCCCGGCGACGAGCGCTGCGGAGTCCGACGACGAGCGGGGACTTCCTCTCGGGCCAAGATCGATCGATTCGAGCAGATGGACGAGGGGCTCCAGCGGACTCGAGGAATCGGACGGTGGCTAGGCCATCACCAGAGTCGGAGCCACTTTTTCGCCGTTAGATCTTCTCTTTATTCTTTCGAGCGGATTTGTGAGCCTAAAGAGAAAACCCGGATAAACTTGGGTGATTGCAATTTTTAAGGATAATAACATAAATAATGATTTGATTTTGATCAAATATATATAATATGATTTTTGAAATTTTAATTTGACACAAATAATTTCTAAACTTTAACTCAATGCGTAATCGGGTCCCTAAATTTTCAATTTATTCAATGTGACTCTTGAACTTTCGGTACATGTTCACTATTCGAAAATATTCAATATGATTTATGAACTTAAATTTAATGAAAGGACCACGTTGCACATTTTTAAATAATTCAAGAACTAGTTTGTACATCTATAAAAAAAAATTGAGGAACCTAATTGAACAAATTGAAAGTTTTTTAACCATATTATATATTTGACCAAAAGTTATGAATATCATTTTCATACTTTTTCTTTTCCTACTAATTTTCTCGATCTACATAACACTTCAATGCAAACTTTTTTTTATTTGTTGGATTCCTTATTTTTCTTACCGTACCTGCTTTTAAAAAATCCCCTTGCTTGGGGGTGCTTGGCCATGATCGGCGACGGCGTCATGACCCTTGTTAGTCGCAAGCAGGAGTCGCCCTCCCTAGATTTAGCTAGGTTAGCCCTTGCCCCCTAGTTAAATCTAGCAAGGGCTCCAACACCCTCTCCTGTGTCCGGTCACTAGCCGAGTATTGACCACAAGCCAAAGGAAAAGAAAAAGGAAAGGAGGAAAAAGAAATTTAAAAGTGAAAAAATTGTTCACGTTAGTGTCCACAATGCAAATGGAATGGCCAGCGACCAATGATGTCCATATTACCGATTTCCGATTAAAATTTATCCTAATGATTAAATTAACAATTTATCAAAATGTATAAAACTAAATTAACAATACAATAAATAGTTTATGGCTAAATTGGTATAATAAAAAGATATAGGATTGAATTGCCCGCCGTCGTACAATAGGTTTAGGATTTTTCGTGACAATTTTTCGAAGAATAGCACTAATAGTTCTTGAGTTTTTGGTCTGATACACAATATCATTTGAAAATTTTTAATTCATTTCATATGGCATTGAAATCATTCCTAATGTGCACGCGTAGTCTTTTAGTTTGATCAAACAAGAGAGAAAATTACCACAAATCCCTAAATTATTACGAATTATGCAATCTAATCCTCAAACTTTCGATTTATTGAATCAAATCCATCAACTATTCGGAACAAAATTATATCGATTCTTCGATATCAATCACAAATTTCCAAATTTACAATATTACCTAGATTTTTTTAATAAATTCTCATTTCAAATTATTTCTTATATCATAAAAATAAAATAATCTTCCTTTTCATCTTTTTAGTCTATATAGATATTACGATAGTTCTACTTAAGCATGTTTTAACTTCTAGCGTCCATAATAGAAAAAGCAAACCCTCATTCAGAGTAATATTGAGTTGTTATTTAAAGCGCGATATCTAACCACAATAACAAATTATTTAGGGTCTGCATGGTAATGTTTATGCTTCTTGGTTTTTCTGTTTTTTTTTTTGTTTCCCGAAATAAAAAAAGAACATAAATTTATTTGGTAACGTCATTTTGTTTTCTGTTCTTTAGTAGAAAGTTAGCCCGGGAATAGATTTGGAATAGAAACATAAAACAAAAAAAAAAAGTAACTTCTTGTTCCCAGGAACAATTTCTATAAATAAGTTATTTTTTTTTTCTTTTGTTCCTCCCTTTTGTCGTGGCCACCTCTGACCGCCCGGAGCCACTGTCGACCAGCGGCCTTGTGCTGGCGACCGCCAGCCACCTCCGCCTCTAGCCGCCGCCGCCGATCGCCGAATAACGGCGCAGGCCACCACTGCTCGACCTCAACCGCCGGCCACCGCTGTCTGGTCGACTTGCCACTCGATCGACCTACCGCCACCGCCCAATGAACATGTGGCTGAGGGAGGGCGCGGGTGGACGATGGGTTGTGGGCAGTGGTCGAGTGGTGGCGGGTGGCGGCAGCAATCGGCGGCAGATGGCAACGATCAGCAGCATTCAGTCGTCCGTGAGCAAGAAGAAAAAACGAAAAAGAACAAAAATTCACACCAAACGCATTCTTGTTCTTTTTTTGTTCTAGTATCAAAATTTTGTATACTTACCAAATACCTATTTTACTCAAAAATTGTTCTAGGGTGTAGAAATAGAAAAGAAATATTTCTCCAAAGAAATTATTTTCCGGAACAAGAAAATTACCATTCACTCCCTTATTGATCACAATACATTTTTCAATCTAATATTTTTATATAGAAAGAATTTCTCAGCTTATGCACTTCGTGTTAACTAATTTAGTCAAGAAAAATAAAATCTCAAAACACTTTTGTTGCCCAAAACAATACCATGCGCTTTTCACAAGAGATGAGTGCAGCAGAATCGGACCACCACTCTCTTACGGTGTAGGAATTACTATCCCCAGTCATGGCTCCTTGTTTATGATAGGACTCTACTTCGCCCGCCACTAACCTGCTTGGTAGGCACAATAAGCAAAGATAGGAGAACCTTCGCGCCGCGCGGCAAGTTAATGAGACGATCACAGTGCTATACACTTCACCGGGCAGGAGGTAGAACAGAGCTAAGATGAGACCCGTCATGTGGCGAAGGAGGGTTGCTGTAGATGATATGACGGAAGGCGATGCAAGGGCGGGCAAGTCATCTTCTCTCTTCCCCCTACCAGTACCGATAAAGAAACAGGATTGAAAGCTTCTTATATCCTACCACCGCAAATCTCCATATTCATTATTCCAGTTACGGACCATCTTGGACAAGCCGCAACACTAAACTGTTCCAACTCAACCAAAGGCAAACCAGCAACGACACAACATGAGATAGAGAAAGAGAGATATTAGCCAAGCTTGGCACCATTGTCTCTTCATGATGTTTCTGTGATTTGACCCCAAACCAACGTCTAAAGTCGAGGGCATACAACTGGCGGAGAGTGTGATATCACCACGAGACAAGCATTTCAGACGAGCAACACATACTTGCAAATTCCTCTCAATTCTGCTTACATTTACATTTTACAACAGCCTCTACCTTTTTCACTCGACAGCAATACGATATAGAGTGCCACTTTATAGATTTGAATGCGAGGTGTGACGAAGGTGCATCCGTTGCGCCATATGAAACATGTTACCGGAGCGATTTGAGGAGAACGCCTTAATTGCTACGCCATATGAAACATGTTACCGGAGCGATTTGAGAACGCCTTAATTGCTACGTATGCACATATACACAGATCTCACAAGAAAATAGTTGGCCTCTCAAATAGGCAATTGATCAAGAAATTATTCACAGGAAGAGATGACTGACTTCAGCACTTCCACTATATTTTCCGTAAGTATATTCTGCTTCATTTGAAAGGCTATAACTCTCATATGAAAGCCGCCATTTAGTCAGGAAATAGATGGAATCACCAGAGAGGTACTATATCCTAGGCTCCGATTTGGTATCATCCGTGTGCAGTTATTCCACATTACTAGAAAGCTAATACCTGTATAAAGACTACAGCAGGTAATGCTTTTTCAGTAGTCCCCTTTTTCCTTCCCTTCACTAATTCTTAGAGTCGACATTTCCACTTCTTTCCTAGGAATCCAACCAGAACATATTTCATTCCATCTCAAGGTCTTAAGAACCAGAAATGTGAGGATTCCTGGAAATCTGTTTCTTTTGGCCCACTTGCGTTGGTGGGAATGAAACCGACGATGAGAAACCCAATCCAACCAAAAAAGTAAATAACATCTAAGTTCAATTAAGAAAGACATGGCATGAATTCCAAAGGAGAGAAGACGGTAATGATCGATGTGTGGTCCTATTGAAGAACATTTCCTCCTATAAGGAATGGCCAAACATTACATGTCACCGAAACATTTGCAGAAAGCTTCAACTTGACAAAACAAGTCATCACCCAATGTACAACAGCAACAAATGTCACAAAGTTAAATCCCATCGCTCATGATAAGCATTAAATATCAGTGAGACGACACCAACTGGGCGTACTGAGGCAACTGATACAAGGAAACAATACATGCACTTTGATGGGAACAGCAAATTCAGTCTTCCGATCTTGAGTGCCCAGGACAAATACCTAGAGATGCCAAAGTATCACTTCCACAGCTTCACAGTCTTGTCGTGACTAGCTGAAGCAAGCAGGCCTGTCACATTTGACACTGCCAATGCAGCAATTAGTCCCTCATGAGCTGGTAAAGCCATTGTCTTGTTCTCGGCCATATTCCATAGCTCAAGGGTCTGCAGAGACTTTTCAATTAGCTTAGACCAAAACACAATTAAACAAAGATCTTATGGGGCAATAGAAGTCTAGATTGTCTATTCACGTGACTTGTACTTTCAGTCAAGGTGCATAGCTTTTGCTGTACCATGGCTCTCATTGCCAATTAACCAGCCTTCACTACTTTGAAGGATAATGAGAAAGACGCCTGATTTTTACTAGACATTCACTTAATATTTTAGAAACTGTGAGCCTAATTAGCATCCCAAGAAGCTTGCTAGAAATTTCTTATATAATATCAAGAATCTGTCTTATTTCTCCTATGTACAGAGCTCATACATGAAAATGTTAAAATAAATAATTCAAATGTACAACTTACCTGGTAGCCACCAATCACCAAAAGTGAAGGATAAGTTGGGTGGAACACACAGGAGTGGACCTTGTTTCCGTTGCAGCTTAATTCATGTACACTCTCCCATTCACTACCTGAACCAACTGCCCAAACTCTCACAAAGTCCTCACTGACAGATGCTAGTAGCTCGCCAGTAGAATCCCAACACACAGAGTTGATTGACTTAGTATGCCCCTGTTATCGAAATTCAGATTGATGTAGGAATTATTGACATGTTACAAAAAGCGAGGAACCAAAAGAAAGATGGTAACAATTGTGACCATCTCAAAGACTAGAAAGGGCAACTTAAATTAAAAGGCCCTGCAATTGAATGAGTAATAAATTTGAATAAGGACACGCTAGATGTGAACCATAAAATTCTCTCAAAGAGAACATACACCAAGAAACTAATTGTGTCATTCAAATAGCATACTTGAACATCACATACTTAGATACTGCAGATAAGAAGATGACAAGCTTAGATGACAAACTACTTTCCAACTGCTATTTCTCATCTGGATTGAGCCTCAAACCTAGACCTGGGAAGATCCTACTTAATCATAAGGCAAGTTGACTCATACATATTCAGCAAGCCAATTGGGTCGCCAATAGACCCTAGCATAAAAAATAAAATATGTCCCATCATCATTGTAAAATTTTGGCAGGGATGAAATTATTGCTTTTCTTCTAATGCTCCAAGAAATGAAAGTCATTTAAAATTTCCATACAATAACAGAGCATAAACTACAGCAATCATGCAAACATACAATTCAATGGCATAGCATCTGGAAAGGTAGTGGAAGATCCAAGAGAACCCACATCATTCATTTATGCCTACTAGAGGTAAGACAAATCATTCACTCGGCAAGAATATGCCGTCTTTTCAGCCAATAACAATCCCCATTTAACTAGACCAAATAAAAAGGAAAAAGCTACTTCAAACTCAACCTGCAAGGTCTGCCTGCATGATGTTGTCTCTACATCCAATATTGACACAACATTCTCTGCAGCTGCAGCAAGATACCTTCCAAGACGCGGTTGGAATCTCAACTGTGCTGTGCCACCCTGATTCACAAGCAAAATAAGTTATGCTCTTTTACAGAGCCGAGATGTACTTGATGCACCATCTCACAAAACCCACAAGAGACATGATAATTCATAGAGTTTTACCCTGAATACCCTCGAACAGCTGCCATTAGTAATGCTCCAGTATCTAATCTCACCATCCCCATCGCAAGAGCAGATAAGATCATCCTTGTTTGGGTGGAAGTCCAGAGACATAACCGTAGAAGAATGCCCCACAAAATTCCGAAGAGAATAACCATGCTGAAATGCACAAATGAGCCATTGATGAAACCATATGCACAAAGACATTAAACGTAAAGCCAACAAAAGTGAAGCTAATTACATCCTACCACAAAGGAACAAAACAGAGAGAGTCAAATAAATCTAAGCAAGGTCACATGTGAATCTGCCCTCCACATTGACCAACAACTTCCAGCACAGTAAACTCTTAAACACGATCATTATCAGGGTAAAATCAAGGAACCTCAACATTTAGCTTCCAAAAGAATGCATAAAAGCCAGGAAGGATAAACACAATCTCGATAGTTACAGATACTATTTCCATGTAAAAGCCACACAACATATGCCATAGAAGTCTGCACTCGAAAAACAGCAATTCATCGAGCTCCAAAGAGATTGCTCTCAAAACAAACTACGAAGGAAGTATCCAAATCTTCAATTGATCATCATCACAAGAAAAAACCCATGGCAAATTTAGCGACACCAGCAGGCTCTGGAATTCCAATTTTCAAGTATAATAAGAGGAGACAACCTTTTCATGTAAACAAGTGTGGAAACTCAGAGAATTTGATATATTGAAGCAACTCTAGGTTTTCAACAAGAGTCAGATTGCATAACAATTCACACAGACACTTAGTGATAAATTCAATAATATCAACTCAATATATATATATATATATCCTCCCAAATTTCAGAGTTTCAGATTTTATAACAATGGCAACTCCAATTACGGCTACAAGCTTAAAATCTACCAAATAGTCATTTCTTATTGATGTTGCAAGTTGCAACAAGCCAAAGACAGGGATACTTAAATATCTGAACAATAACAGGGGACCAGCTTTAATTAAAAGTCCCACTCCATCCCTGTAAAAGATCAAAATCTTATGTGGTCAGCTCTAAGGGACAAAATAACTACTTCTTAACCCTTCACCATCATGCACTAACTATACATTCAGAGCCCTGTCAATTAACTCATGCTAATACATCTGCTTGCTTGGAGCTACAAGTGTAGATCATGTTCTATATAACTTTCCAGGGTATGTAAAAGAAATAGCTTTCATTAGATTGTCCGTTCCAGAAACAACAAATTTGCATCATAAGCACTAATACCATAGTGGCAAAAAGTTATCAAATTTCATCAGTACTTATAGTCAGACAGGCACCTCAGAAGGCTCTTGCAAGAAGCTTCAAAGGCAAAAGGAATTGAAATTTCTAAAAAACAGCAGTGTCAATATGGAATTATGTTCACCAACATTATCAGCATCCCAGACTCTGACACTTTTGTCAAAAGAAGATGTTGCCAGGCGGGGCATGGTTGGACTAAATCGAACATCTGTGATCAACGAAGAATGTTCTTCCAGAGTTGTTTTTTGCTTTAAAGTGTCTGCATACCAAAGTACAGCCTGCATAATCCAGAAATTTTACCATTGTTTATCAGACTATGGCAGGAGACAGAATATTGTCAAATCCGCATATTATCATGCCAGCTCGTACTTACTTTCTTATCATGTCCACCAGTAGCAAGCAGTTTCCCATCTGACGAGAAGTGGCAACAGACAATTTTGCCGGTGCTTGCTCGAGCAGTGTTCACTTCAGTAAATGAAAATTCTGTAGCACCCAATTTGAACACTATGAGTGAAACTGTGAAAGACACTTCATCATTCAGCCTACTAGGCAAATGATTCTGAATCAAACCACAATTAGAAGGACCTGAGAATCCTACCTTAAATTAATAACAAAGAAAAACATCTAAAGGCCAGGTTTTCACATTAATTAACTAAAAATATTCATCAGGATTTTATGGTTAATTAAAAATTAACTCAAAGAAAGTTATCCATGATTTCAGAGGCAGGGTAATTATCATCTTGTGATAACTGGTGACATTGGGTTCATTTCCTTCTTTCCAGATAGATAGAAGTGATAGATAGAAATTACAAAATTATCTTGTCTGTTCTCTAGTCAAAGGCTTCTCGTCAAAGTCTTTTCCTTAGTTGTAAATTAGCTTACTGAGTTTGGTCCTCTTTCTGCTTATATTACTTATTTTTCTCTGTTTGCCAGTCAAAGGTAAGTCCTTCTGAAAATCTTAAGTACTTTGTTCAGTATGGTTCTCCTGTTTCTACCAGTTAAACTCTGAGCCCGCGGTGGATGAAATCTTAAATCTAATAGCAGAAAAGGCTCAGAAGGACGCACTAGAGTGCATGAATTGGCAATAGCAGTCGAGAGTGAAGGACAGAATAAAATTGCAATACCATCTATAGGAATCAATAGATCATTGAAGCCCCCAAGAAATGGAAGGCTAACAGATTTCTTTCCCTGCTTACACACAATAGATCTAAATTTGGAGCAGAAAACAACAAGATCAACAAACATTGCAATTCAATGACAAAGTTTCCCTAGAAAGTCTGAAGTATATAGAATAGAACATGCCAGATGATTCTAATTCAAAAACTACAATTACTAAGATGGGCATGTCACAAGAATTCCTTATTAACGGAGAGTTCTCAGGCACCTTTGCCGACATCCATGCAGCGACCGACAGTATCTCGAGGATCTGTCCCATCATCACTAGTTAAACAAGATTCTACATCATCATCATCAAGAGCTCCATCCTCTACGAATCGATCCATATCTGCTTGTAAATGAAGATCCAGATCAACGCTGACTCCCTGCAAAGAGAATAATTTACTTGAGCAAGAAGGACGGGATTTCAGGCTGAGCTCGGGATTGCCTGATGTTCTCTTGAGTTTGAGGGTCCGCCGAAGGGAGGCTGAGCTCGGGATCGACGGCGCGGATGCGCCCCGGCGACGAGCGCTGCGGAGTCCGACGACGAGCGGGGACTTCCTCTCGGGCCAAGATCGATCGATTCGAGCAGATGGACGAGGGGCTCCAGCGGACTCGAGGAATCGGACGGTGGCTAGGCCATCACCAGAGTCGGAGCCACTTTTTCGCCGTTAGATCTTCTCTTTATTCTTTCGAGCGGATTTGTGAGCCTAAAGAGAAAACCCGGATAAACTTGGGTGATTGCAATTTTTAAGGATAATAACATAAATAATGATTTGATTTTGATCAAATATATATAATATGATTTTTGAAATTTTAATTTGACACAAATAATTTCTAAACTTTAACTCAATGCGTAATCGGGTCCCTAAATTTTCAATTTATTCAATGTGACTCTTGAACTTTCGGTACATGTTCACTATTCGAAAATATTCAATATGATTTATGAACTTAAATTTAATGAAAGGACCACGTTGCACATTTTTAAATAATTCAAGAACTAGTTTGTACATCTATAAAAAAAAATTGAGGAACCTAATTGAACAAATTGAAAGTTTTTTAACCATATTATATATTTGACCAAAAGTTATGAATATCATTTTCATACTTTTTCTTTTCCTACTAATTTTCTCGATCTACATAACACTTCAATGCAAACTTTTTTTTATTTGTTGGATTCCTTATTTTTCTTACCGTACCTGCTTTTAAAAAATCCCCTTGCTTGGGGGTGCTTGGCCATGATCGGCGACGGCGTCATGACCCTTGTTAGTCGCAAGCAGGAGTCGCCCTCCCTAGATTTAGCTAGGTTAGCCCTTGCCCCCTAGTTAAATCTAGCAAGGGCTCCAACACCCTCTCCTGTGTCCGGTCACTAGCCGAGTATTGACCACAAGCCAAAGGAAAAGAAAAAGGAAAGGAGGAAAAAGAAATTTAAAAGTGAAAAAATTGTTCACGTTAGTGTCCACAATGCAAATGGAATGGCCAGCGACCAATGATGTCCATATTACCGATTTCCGATTAAAATTTATCCTAATGATTAAATTAACAATTTATCAAAATGTATAAAACTAAATTAACAATACAATAAATAGTTTATGGCTAAATTGGTATAATAAAAAGATATAGGATTGAATTGCCCGCCGTCGTACAATAGGTTTAGGATTTTTCGTGACAATTTTTCGAAGAATAGCACTAATAGTTCTTGAGTTTTTGGTCTGATACACAATATCATTTGAAAATTTTTAATTCATTTCATATGGCATTGAAATCATTCCTAATGTGCACGCGTAGTCTTTTAGTTTGATCAAACAAGAGAGAAAATTACCACAAATCCCTAAATTATTACGAATTATGCAATCTAATCCTCAAACTTTCGATTTATTGAATCAAATCCATCAACTATTCGGAACAAAATTATATCGATTCTTCGATATCAATCACAAATTTCCAAATTTACAATATTACCTAGATTTTTTTAATAAATTCTCATTTCAAATTATTTCTTATATCATAAAAATAAAATAATCTTCCTTTTCATCTTTTTAGTCTATATAGATATTACGATAGTTCTACTTAAGCATGTTTTAACTTCTAGCGTCCATAATAGAAAAAGCAAACCCTCATTCAGAGTAATATTGAGTTGTTATTTAAAGCGCGATATCTAACCACAATAACAAATTATTTAGGGTCTGCATGGTAATGTTTATGCTTCTTGGTTTTTCTGTTTTTTTTTTGTTTCCCGAAATAAAAAAAGAACATAAATTTATTTGGTAACGTCATTTTGTTTTCTGTTCTTTAGTAGAAAGTTAGCCCGGGAATAGATTTGGAATAGAAACATAAAACAAAAAAAAAAAGTAACTTCTTGTTCCTAGGAACAATTTCTATAAATAAGTTATTTTTTTTTCTTTTGTTCCTCCCTTTTGTCGTGGCCACCTCTGACCGCCCGGAGCCACTGTCGACCAGCGGCCTTGTGCTGGCGACCGCCAGCCACCTCCGCCTCTAGCCGCCGCCGCCGATCGCCGAATAACGGCGCAGGCCACCACTGCTCGACCTCAACCGCCGGCCACCGCTGTCTGGTCGACTTGCCACTCGATCGACCTACCGCCACCGCCCAATGAACATGTGGCTGAGGGAGGGCGCGGGTGGACGATGGGTTGTGGGCAGTGGTCGAGTGGTGGCGGGTGGCGGCAGCAATCGGCGGCAGATGGCAACGATCAGCAGCATTCAGTCGTCCGTGAGCAAGAAGAAAAAACGAAAAAGAACAAAAATTCACACCAAACGCATTCTTGTTCTTTTTTTGTTCTAGTATCAAAATTTTGTATACTTACCAAATACCTATTTTACTCAAAAATTGTTCTAGGGTGTAGAAATAGAAAAGAAATATTTCTCCAAAGAAATTATTTTCCGGAACAAGAAAATTACCATTCACTCCCTTATTGATCACAATACATTTTTCAATCTAATATTTTTATATAGAAAGAATTTCTCAGCTTATGCACTTCGTGTTAACTAATTTAGTCAA
The DNA here is from genome assembly GCA_019926035.1 of Melaleuca alternifolia. Classification (NCBI taxonomy): domain Eukaryota; kingdom Viridiplantae; phylum Streptophyta; class Magnoliopsida; order Myrtales; family Myrtaceae; genus Melaleuca; species Melaleuca alternifolia. The sequence continues at coordinate 2,966 of JAGKPW010003113.1, read as the reverse complement.
GAAAAATAAAATCTCAAAACACTTTTGTTGCCCAAAACAATACCATGCGCTTTTCACAAGAGATGAGTGCAGCAGAATCGGACCACCACTCTCTTACGGTGTAGGAATTACTATCCCCAGTCATGGCTCCTTGTTTATGATAGGACTCTACTTCGCCCGCCACTAACCTGCTTGGTAGGCACAATAAGCAAAGATAGGAGAACCTTCGCGCCGCGCGGCAAGTTAATGAGACGATCACAGTGCTATACACTTCACCGGGCAGGAGGTAGAACAGAGCTAAGATGAGACCCGTCATGTGGCGAAGGAGGGTTGCTGTAGATGATATGACGGAAGGCGATGCAAGGGCGGGCAAGTCATCTTCTCTCTTCCCCCTACCAGTACCGATAAAGAAACAGGATTGAAAGCTTCTTATATCCTACCACCGCAAATCTCCATATTCATTATTCCAGTTACGGACCATCTTGGACAAGCCGCAACACTAAACTGTTCCAACTCAACCAAAGGCAAACCAGCAACGACACAACATGAGATAGAGAAAGAGAGATATTAGCCAAGCTTGGCACCATTGTCTCTTCATGATGTTTCTGTGATTTGACCCCAAACCAACGTCTAAAGTCGAGGGCATACAACTGGCGGAGAGTGTGATATCACCACGAGACAAGCATTTCAGACGAGCAACACATACTTGCAAATTCCTCTCAATTCTGCTTACATTTACATTTTACAACAGCCTCTACCTTTTTCACTCGACAGCAATACGATATAGAGTGCCACTTTATAGATTTGAATGCGAGGTGTGACGAAGGTGCATCCGTTGCGCCATATGAAACATGTTACCGGAGCGATTTGAGGAGAACGCCTTAATTGCTACGCCATATGAAACATGTTACCGGAGCGATTTGAGGAGAACGCCTTAATTGCTACGTATGCACATATACACAGATCTCACAAGAAAATAGTTGGCCTCTCAAATAGGCAATTGATCAAGAAATTATTCACAGGAAGAGATGACTGACTTCAGCACTTCCACTATATTTTCCGTAAGTATATTCTGCTTCATTTGAAAGGCTATAACTCTCATATGAAAGCCGCCATTTAGTCAGGAAATAGATGGAATCACCAGAGAGGTACTATATCCTAGGCTCCGATTGCAGTTATTCCACATTACTAGAAAGCTAATACCTGTATAAAGACTACAGCAGGTAATGCTTTTTCAGTAGTCCCCTTTTTCCTTCCCTTCACTAATTCTTAGAGTCGACATTTCCACTTCTTTCCTAGGAATCCAACCAGAACATATTTCATTCCATCTCAAGGTCTTAAGAACCAGAAATGTGAGGATTCCTGGAAATCTGTTTCTTTTGGCCCACTTGCGTTGGTGGGAATGAAACCGACGATGAGAAACCCAATCCAACCAAAAAAGTAAATAACATCTAAGTTCAATTAAGAAAGACATGGCATGAATTCCAAAGGAGAGAAGACGGTAATGATCGATGTGTGGTCCTATTGAAGAACATTTCCTCCTATAAGGAATGGCCAAACATTACATGTCACCGAAACATTTGCAGAAAGCTTCAACTTGACAAAACAAGTCATCACCCAATGTACAACAGCAACAAATGTCACAAAGTTAAATCCCATCGCTCATGATAAGCATTAAATATCAGTGAGACGACACCAACTGGGCGTACTGAGGCAACTGATACAAGGAAACAATACATGCACTTTGATGGGAACAGCAAATTCAGTCTTCCGATCTTGAGTGCCCAGGACAAATACCTAGAGATGCCAAAGTATCACTTCCACAGCTTCACAGTCTTGTCGTGACTAGCTGAAGCAAGCAGGCCTGTCACATTTGACACTGCCAATGCAGCAATTAGTCCCTCATGAGCTGGTAAAGCCATTGTCTTGTTCTCGGCCATATTCCATAGCTCAAGGGTCTGCAGAGACTTTTCAATTAGCTTAGACCAAAACACAATTAAAAAAAGATCTTATGGGGCAATAGAAGTCTAGATTGTCTATTCACGTGACTTGTACTTTCAGTCAAGGTGCATAGCTTTTGCTGTACCATGGCTCTCATTGCCAATTAACCAGCCTTCACTACTTTGAAGGATAATGAGAAAGACGCCTGATTTTTACTAGACATTCACTTAATATTTTAGAAACTGTGAGCCTAATTAGCATCCCAAGAAGCTTGCTAGAAATTTCTTATATAATATCAAGAATCTGTCTTATTTCTCCTATGTACAGAGCTCATACATGAAAATGTTAAAATAAATAATTCAAATGTACAACTTACCTGGTAGCCACCAATCACCAAAAGTGAAGGATAAGTTGGGTGGAACACACAGGAGTGGACCTTGTTTCCGTTGCAGCTTAATTCATGTACACTCTCCCATTCACTACCTGAACCAACTGCCCAAACTCTCACAAAGTCCTCACTGACAGATGCTAGTAGCTCGCCAGTAGAATCCCAACACACAGAGTTGATTGACTTAGTATGCCCCTGTTATCGAAATTCAGCGATTATTAGGCATTATTGACATGTTACAAAAAAGCGAGGAACCAAAAAGAAAGATGGTAACCAATGTGACCATCAATCAAAGACCTATAAAGAGGCAACTAGAATTTAAAAGCCCTGGCAAATTGCAGGGCGTAATCAAATTATGAATAAGGACAGCCTAGATAGTGACCATAAACATTCGCTCAAAGAGAACATAAAACACCACAAACAACTAATTGTGTCATTCAAATAGCATACTTGAACATCATATACTTAGATACTGCAGATAAGAAGATGACAAGCTTAGATGACAAACTACTTTCCAACTGCTATTTCTCATCTGGATTGAGCCTCAAACCTAGACCTGGGAAGATCCTACTTAATCATAAGGCAAGTTGACTCATACATATTCAGCAAGCCAATTGGATCGCCAATAGACCCTAGCATAAAAAATAAAATATGTCCC
>JAGKPW010003112.1:0-95295 GCA_019926035.1 Melaleuca alternifolia | reverse complement strand
GGCTAAGCGTAAGCTTTTAATGAATCTGAATTGGATATTAGATATATCATGAATTCAAAATTCACCTATGTGAGTGTGAGGTGAGGGCCGCTTCTATGAGAATTCGAAAGGTGGTTCTCTAAAACACTCATGAGACCAGGCGGTGTTCATGGCCAAAACGGACACAACAGTGAGAACCAACTGTATAGGAGAGAAAGTTGTGTGTTTTCTATTGTCTAGGCTTGCATTAAAGGTTGGCGGTTCAAAGACATCAAGTCTACTGACTGACTGAGCAAGTCCGATAGATCACACTAGGGAAGGTTCAAAGTCTCTGACTACCTATCTTGATGCAACGATCTCTCATTGAATAATTGCACTTTGCATATCATGTCATTCATTCATGCATATACGAAGAGTCATGTGAGCTAAACTTCTCATTCATGTGGGGGAATGTGGGGAACTTTTCTCTCCTTTGTGCCTTTGTGGGGGTTTGTTCCCTTGACTTGGGACTTGTTCCCTCTATTTTGTCCTTTGTGAATGAGAAGTGTGAGCTGTGGAGTCCCACATAGACTAAATGTGGGGGAGAGTGAGGGTATATTAGTGAGAGCCTTTCAAGGGAGGTTGGGCCCCAAGGGGTACCCCACTTTTGTGGAAGGGAGAGGACCTAAGCTTGCTTGCGGTGACCACCACACGCGCGCGCCGTCCGTCCGTCCGTCCGGCTCGGATCGGGCCGGGCCCGGGTCCGAATATAATAATATTTTTTATTATTTTGCTCAGACTTATTTGTGACTCTTCGGTTGGTGACTGTTTACCAAGAGGCGCGCCATTTCATTTTTACATCATCTGCATTCGACATGTCTCTTCATGAAGAGGCGCCACTCTTATAATATATATTCGGGAATTAACCGAATCGAAAGACACACGTTCATAACATCACTTCAACATTCTGCTGCGATTAAGTCGAATACAGTTGCGTTCGCCGTGTCTCTCCTTGGAGTACCACAAGAGGGAGATAGAGATTCGTTCTATCCTGGGAGGCAATTGTCCGACGGCCTAGGTACGTATTCAGGCGGGCAAATTTGTCTTAAGGACACGACATTAAATTGTCGGGCTCGAATCAAATTTGTTCCTCCGATCTTCACTTCGTCTCCGAAGTCAGGTTTTGTCTTCCTTCTATTTTCATTACTGGAAGCAGTCCTTTGCTTGTTGTACGTATAGAGTTCTATCTCTCTTTTCTTTCCATCACTGTGGTTGATTGGTTTGTTATGACATGCTGTACACGTTCTGTCAATTTTTCTAAGGATACTGTCCATTGCCTACACTATCGTTTCCACATTCTGATCTACAATCTTAAGACAAATTTAAATCGTGTTCTGTTGTGTTCCGTTTTTTGCCTACATTGTAGTCTTCGTTAATTGAGCCTACTGTTTCATTTCTATGTGTATAGTCATGTCTGCGAATGCTGCACCATCGGTGACGCCCATGGTGGCGTCGGCTCCGAATCATGGAGAAAAACCTGAGAAGTTCAACGGGCTAGACTTTAAGAGGTGGCAACAGAAAATGTTGTTCTACCTCACCACGTTGAACTTGGCGAAGCTCCTCACCGAGGCTGCTCCTAAGATGGACGAGGGAGAGACAAGCAAAGAGAAATTTGCTGCGGTAGATGCTTGGAAGCACTCCGATTTCCTTTGCCGGAATTACATCCTCAATGGCTTGGATAACTCCTTGTACAACGTCTACAGCCCGTACAAGACGGCTAAAGAGTTGTGGGAAAGTCTTGAGAAAAAGTATAGGGCGGAAGATGCCGGGTTGAAGAAATTCATCGTCGGTAAGTTCCTAGACTTTAAGATGGTGGACCACAGATCGGTCCTAAGCCAAGTCCAAGAGCTCCAAGTAATCGTTCATGACCTCCATGCTGAGGGGATGGTCATAAACGAGTCTTTCCAAGTGGCTGCGTTCGTAGAGAAATTACCGCCCTCTTGGAAAGAATTCAAGAGTTACTTGAAGCACAAGAGAAAGGAGCTGTCTTTGGAGGAATTGATAGTTCGGTTAAGGATCGAGGAGGACAACATTAATGCTAAGAAAAAGACAAGCAGAAATGTTGCATTCTCGAAGGCAAATGTGATTGAGGAGCAAGGAGCAAAGACAAGCAAGAAGAGGAAGAGACAAGTGGAGGGGGTCGCACAAGCTGCGAAGAAGTTCACCGGGAAGTGCTATAATTGTGGGAAAGCTGGACATCGAGCCAAGGAGTGCCGAGCCAAGAAGAAGCAAAAGTCCCAAGCTCATGTGGTGAACCAAATTACGACCGGCGTTGACGATATCGATCTTGCTGCTGTGATATCGCAATGCAACTTGGTGGGGAACATCAAGGAGTGGTGGGTGGACACCGGAGCTACTCGTCACATTTGTGCAAGTAGAAACATGTTTTCCACCTACACGCCCATGGCAAGCGAGGAAGTACTATATATGGGCAACTCCTCCACCTCAAAGGTTGAAGGCTTTGGGAAGATCTTGCTGAAAATGACCTCCGGAAAGACCTTGACACTGAATGATGTTCTTCATGTGCCGGATATCCGCAAGAATTTAGTGTCCGGATCTCTCCTCATCAAGAATGGCTTCAAGATGGTGTTTGTAGCTGATAAGTTTGTGTTGTCTAAGAATGACATGTATGTAGGCAAGGGGTACCTTAGTGATGGTCTCTTTAAATTGAATGTAATGACTGTTGTGCCCACAAAGGCTGTTAATAAAAGTGTTGTTTCTTATGTTGTTGAGTCTCCTTTTATTTGGCATGCAAGGTTAGGACATGTTAATTATAAATCACTAAAGAAATTGATGAAGATGGGACTTGTACCTACGCTTGATTGCCCGAATGACAAATGTAATGTATGTCTTGAATCTAAGTTCTCTAGGCTTCCTTTTAATGCGATAGATACAAGAGTAACTGAACCTTTAGATTTAATTCATACGGACATTTGTGACTTGAAATCAACACCGTCTAGAGGAGGGAAGAATTACTTTATTACTTTCATAGATGATAGTTCTAGATTTTGTTATATCTATTTGCTTACACGAAAAGACCAAGCAATTGATGCCTTTAGAGCTTACAAGGCCGAGGTGGAAAATCAATTGCAAAAGAAAATAAAAGCAATTAGAAGCGATCGAGGAGGTGAATATGAATTTCCTTTTGAGGAAATTTGTGCTGAATCGGGAATTATTCACCAATTTACTCCTCCTTATGCGCCACAAGCTAATGGAGTGGCGGAAAGGAAGAACCGATCCTTAAAAGAAACAATGAATGCACTGTTGATTAGTTCCGATTTACCACAGAATTTATGGGGGGAAGCCGTGTTAACCGCAAACTTCATCTTGAATAGAGTTCCTCATAGGAAGACAAATCAAACACCCTATGAGAAATGGAAAGGCAGAATGCCTAATTTGAAATATCTCAAAGTGTGGGGGTGTTTAGCTAAGGTCGCGATTCCTAAACCTAAAAGGGTTAAGATAGGACCTAAAACTATTGATTGTATCTTCATTGGATATGCTCTTAATAGTAGTGCATATCGGTTTTTTGGTTCATAAATCTGAGGTCTCGGATATACATGCTGGCACGATCATTGAATCGAAAGACGCCACATTCTTTGAAGATGTATTTCCATACAATACTGCACATGATTCATTTGAATGCAATAAACGACCTCGAGATACTATGGAATTAAATGATCCTATTGAAGAAGAACCAAGACGTAGCAAGAGACGAAGGACCTCAGCTTCTTTTGGTCCTGATTTTCTAACATATATGTTAGAAAATGAGCCTCGGACTTTTCAAGAAGCCGTGACGTCTCCAGAAGCTCCGTTTTGGAAGGAAGCTATCAATAGTGAAGTAGAATTGATTTTGTCCAACCATACTTGGAAATTGGTGGACCTTCCTCCTGGTAGCAAACCACTTCAATGTAAGTGGATTTTCAAAAGGAAGATGAAAGCCGATAATACTATTGACAAATATAAGGCAAGACTTGTGGTCAAGGGCTACAAGCAACGAGAAGGTCTTGATTATTTTGATACTTATTCACCTGTCACTAGAATTACATCTATAAGGATGTTAATTGCATTAGCTACGGTGTATAAGTTTGAAATTCATCAAATGGACGTAAAAACGGCTTTCTTAAATGGGGACCTCGAGGAAGAAATTTACTTGGAACAACCCGAAGGGTTCATTGTTCGAGGTCAAGAAAGAAAAGTATGTCGTCTAATCAAGTCATTATATGGCTTGAAACAAGCACCGAAGCAATGGCATGCTAAATTCGACCAAGTAATGTTGTCGAATGGTTTTAAAATAAATGAGTGTGATAAATGTGTATATTTTAAGAACACTCGAGAAGGTACCACTATTCTTTGCTTGTATGTGGACGACATGCTAATAATGGGCAGCAATAATGAGGTTGTTAATTCGACCAAACGCATGCTCAAAAGACAGTTTGACATGAAAGATATGGGTGTCGAGATGTCATTCTGGGAATAAAAATTCTCACAACAAATGAAGGACTAGCCCTATCTCAATCTCATTATATTGAGAAAATTCTTGAAAAGGGCAAGAACTTGAACATTGTACCTAAGAAGACTCCGATAGATGTGAGTTTACATCTTTCCAAGAATATTGGTGCAAGTGAATCTCAAAGTGAGTATGCTAGTTTACTAGGCAGCTTAATGTATGTCATGAACTGCACTAGGCCGGACATAGCTTGTGCTGTAAGCAAGCTGAGTCGTTTTACAGCCAATCCTGATAGAAGTCATTGGACAACAATGAAACGTGTACTAGGCTACTTGAAACATACTCAAAATTATGCCTTGCATTATACAAGATATCCAGCAGTACTAGAAGGTTACTGTGATGCAAATTGGATAACTGGCATTAAAGACACTAAATCAACAAGTGGGTATGTATTCACACTTGGAGGAGGTGCAGTGTCTTGGAAATCATCCAAGCAGACTTGCATAGCAAGGTCGACAATGGAAGCCGAATTTGTAGCTTTGGACAAGGCCGGTGAAGAAGCTGAATGGCTTCGGAATTTCTTGGAAAACATCCCTAATTGGCCCAAACCTATGCCAGCTATTTGTATTCACTGTGATAGTCAAGCGGCGATTGGAAGGGCGAATAATGTTATGTACAATGGGAAGTCTCGACATATTCGTCGAAGACATGACACTGTGAGACAACTACTCTCTAGTGGAATTATCACAATAGACTAAGTGAAGTCTAAAGATAATATTGCGGATCCACTTACGAAAGGCTTAACTGGAGAGTTAGTTCACAAAACATCTAAAGGAATGGGTCTAAGGCCTGTTAATTAAGTCTTCATAGTGGAAACCCTACCTAAATGACTGGAGATCCCAAGAACTAGGTTCAAAGGGACAACGAAGCTATGTGGACAGCTTAGTGTACTGTCAGCTATTACCCATTCCCGTGGAAGACGGTACTAATTAGATGAGGCTAAGCATAAGCTTTTAATGAATCTGAATTGGATATTAGATATATCATGAATTTAGAATTCACCTATGTGAGTGTGAAGTGAGGGCCGCTTCTATGAGAATTCGAAAGGCCGGTTCTCTAAAACACTCATGAGACCAGGCGGTGTTCATGGCCAAAACGGACACAATAGTGAGAACCAACTGTATAGGAGAGAAAGTTGTGTGTTTTCTATTGTCTAGGCTTGCACTAAAGGTTGGCGGTTCAAAGATAATCAAATCTACTGACTGACTGAGCAAATCCGATAGATCACACTAGGGAAGGTTCAAAGTCTCTGACTACCTATCTTGATGCAACGATCTCTCATTGAATAATTGCACTTTGCATATCATGTCATTCATTCATACATATACGAAGAGTCATGTGAGCTAAACTTCTCATTCATGTGGGGGAATGTGGGGAACTTTTCTCTCCTTTGTGCCTTTGTGGGGGTTTGTTCCCTTGACTTGGGACTTGTTCCCTCTATTTTGTTCTTTGTGAATGAGAAGTGTGAGCTGTGGAGTCCCACATAGACTAAATGTGGGGGAGAGTGAGGGTATATTAGTGAGAGCCTTTCAAGGGAGGTTGGGCCCCAAGAGGTACCCCACTTTTGTGGAAGGGAGAGGACCTAAGCTTGCTTGCGGTGACCACCACACGCGCGTCCGTCCGTCCGTCCGGCTCGGATCGGATCGGATCGGGCCGGGCCCGGGTCCGAATATAATAATATTTTTTATTATTTTGCTCAGACTTATTTGTGACTCTTCGGTTGGTGACTGTTTACCAAGAGGCGCGCCATTTCATTTTACATCATCTGCATTCGACATGTCTCTTCATGAAGAGGCGCCACTCTTATAATATATATTCGGGAATTAACCGAATCGAAAGACACACGTTCATAACATCACTTCAACATTCTGCTGCGATTAAGTCGAATACAGTTGCGTTCGCCGTGTCTCTCCTTGGAGTACCACAAGAGGGAGATAGAGATTCGTTCTATCCTGGGAGGCAATTGTCCGACGGCCTAGGTACGTATTAAGGCGGGCAAATTTGTCTTAAGGACACGACATTAAATTGTCGGGCTCGAATCAAATTTGTTCCTCCGATCTTCACTTCGTCTCCGAAGTCAGGTTTTATCTTCCTTCTATTTTCATTACTGGAAGCAGTCCTTTGCTTGTTGTACGTATAGAGTTCTATCTCTCTTTTCTTTCCATCACTGTGGTTGATTGGTTTGTTATGACATGCTGTACACGTTCTGTCAATTTTTCTAAGGATACTGTCCATTGCCTACACTATCGTTTCCACCTTCTGATCTACAATCTTAAGACAAATTTTGAATCGTGTTCTGTTGTGTTCCGTTTTTTGCCTACATTGTAGTCTTCGTTAATTGAGCCTACTGTTTCATTTCTATGTGTATAGTCATGTCTGCGAATGCTGCACCATCGGTGACGCCCATGGTGGCGTCGGCTCCGAATCATGGAGAAAAACCTGAGAAGTTCAACGGGCTAGACTTTAAGAGGTGGCAACAGAAAATGTTGTTCTACCTCACCACGTTGAACTTGGCGAAGCTCCTCACCGAGGCTGCTCCTAAGATGGACGAGGGAGAGACAAGCAAAGAGAAATTTGCTGCGGTAGATGCTTGGAAGCACTCCGATTTCCTTTGCCGGAATTACATCCTCAATGGCTTGGATAACTCCTTGTACAACGTCTACAGCCCGTACAAGACGGCTAAAGAGTTGTGGGAAAGTCTTGAGAAAAAGTATAGGGCGGAAGATGCTGGGTTGAAGAAATTCATCGTCGGTAAGTTCCTAGACTTTAAGATGGTGGACCACAGATCGGTCCTAAGCCAAGTCCAAGAGCTCCAAGTAATCGTTCATGACCTCCATGCTGAGGGGATGGTCATAAACGAGTCTTTCCAAGTGGCTGCGTTCGTAGAGAAATTACCGCCCTCTTGGAAAGAATTCAAGAGTTACTTGAAGCACAAGAGAAAGGAGCTGTCTTTGGAGGAATTGATAGTTCGGTTAAGGATCGAGGAGGACAACATTAATGCTAAGAAAAAGACAAGCAGAAATGTTGCATTCTCGAAGGCAAATGTGATTGAGGAGCAAGGAGCAAAGACAAGCAAGAAGAGGAAGAGACAAGTGGAGGGGGTCGCACAAGCTGCGAAGAAGTTCACCGGGAAGTGCTATAATTGTGGGAAAGCTGGACATCGAGCCAAGGAGTGCCGAGCCAAGAAGAAGCAAAAGTCCCAAGCTCATGTGGTGAACCAAATTACGACTGGCGTTGACGATATCGATCTTGCTGCTGTGATATCGCAATGCAACTTGGTGGGGAACATCAAGGAGTGGTGGGTGGACACCGGAGCTACTCGTCACATTTGTGCAAGTAGAAACATGTTTTCCACCTACACGCCCATGGCAAGCGAGGAAGTACTTTATATGGGCAACTCCTCCACCTCAAAGGTTGAAGGCTTTGGGAAGATCTTGCTGAAAATGACCTCCGGAAAGACCTTGACATTGAATGATGTTCTTCATGTGCCGGATATCCGCAAGAATTTAGTGTCCGGATCTCTCCTCATCAAGAATGGTTTCAAGATGGTGTTTGTAGCTGATAAGTTTGTGTTGTCTAAGAATGACATGTATGTAGGCAAGGGGTACCTTAGTGATGGTCTCTTTAAATTGAATGTAATGACTGTTGTGCCCACAAAGGCTGCTAATAAAAGTGTTGTTTCTTATGTTGTTGAGTCTCCTTTTATTTGGCATGCAAGGTTAGGACATGTTAATTATAAATCACTAAAGAAATTGATGAAGATGGGACTTGTACCTACGCTTGAATGCCCGAATGACAAATGTAATGTATGTCTTGAATCTAAGTTCTCTAGGCTTCCTTTTAATGCGATAGATACAAGAGTAACTGAACCTTTAGATTTAATTCATACGGACATTTGTGACTTGAAATCAACACCGTCTAGAGGAGGGAAGAATTACTTTATTACTTTCATAGATGATAGTTCTAGATTTTGTTATATCTATTTGCTTACACGAAAAGACCAAGCAATTGATGCCTTTAGAGCTTACAAGGCCGAGGTGGAAAATCAATTGCAAAAGAAAATAAAAGCAATTAGAAGCGATCGAGGAGGTGAATATGAATTTCCTTTTGAGGAAATTTGTGCTGAATCGGGAATTATTCACCAATTTACTCCTCCTTATGCGCCACAAGCTAATGGAGTGGCGGAAAGGAAGAACCGATCCTTAAAAGAAACAATGAATGCACTGTTGATTAGTTCCGGTTTACCACAGAATTTATGGGGGGAAGCCGTGTTAACCGCAAACTTCATCTTGAATAGAGTTCCTCATAGGAAGACAAATCAAACACCCTATGAGAAATGGAAAGGCAGAATGCCTAATTTGAAATATCTCAAAGTGTGGGGGTGTTTAGCTAAGGTCGCGATTCCTAAACCTAAAAGGGTTAAGATAGGACCTAAAACTATTGATTGTATCTTCATTGGATATGCTCTTAATAGTAGTGCATATCGGTTTTTTGGTTCATAAATCTGAGGTCTCGGATATACATGCTGGCACGATCATTGAATCGAAAGACGCCACATTCTTTGAAGATGTATTTCCATACAATACTGCACATGATTCATTTGAATGCAATAAACGACCTCGAGATACTATGGAATTAAATGATCCTATTGAAGAAGAACCAAGACGTAGCAAGAGACGAAGGACCTCAGCTTCTTTTGGTCCTGATTTTCTAACATATATGTTAGAAAATGAGCCTCGGACTTTTCAAGAAGCCGTGACGTCTCCAGAAGCTCCGTTTTGGAAGGAAGCTATCAATAGTGAAGTAGAATCGATTTTGTCCAACCATACTTGGGAATTGGTGGACCTTCCTCCTGGTAGCAAACCACTACAATGTAAGTGGATTTTCAAAAGGAAGATGAAAGCCGATAATACTATTGACAAATATAAGGCAAGACTTGTGGTCAAGGGCTACAAGCAACGAGAAGGTCTTGATTATTTTGATACTTATTCACCTGTCACTAGAATTACATCTATAAGGATGTTAATTGCATTAGCTACGGTGTATAAGTTTGAAATTCATCAAATGGACGTAAAAACGGCTTTCTTAAATGGGGACCTCGAGGAAGAAATTTACTTGGAACAACCCGAAGGGTTCATTGTTCGAGGTCAAGAAAGAAAAGTATGTCGTCTAATCAAGTCATTATATGGCTTGAAACAAGCACCGAAGCAATGGCATGCTAAATTCGACCAAGTAATGTTGTCGAATGGTTTTAAAATAAATGAGTGTGATAAATGTGTGTATTTTAAGAACACTCGAGAAGGTACCACTATTCTTTGCTTGTATGTGGACGACATGCTAATAATGGGCAGCAATAATGAGGTTGTTAATTCGACCAAACGCATGCTCAAAAGACAGTTTGACATGAAAGATATGGGTGTCGCAGATGTCATTCTGGGAATAAAAATTCTCACAACAAATGAAGGACTAGCCCTATCTCAATCTCATTATATTGAGAAAATTCTTGAAAAGGGCAAGAACTTGAACATTGTACCTAAGAAGACTCCGATAGATGTGAGTTTACATCTTTCCAAGAATATTGGTGCAAGTGAATCTCAAAGTGAGTATGCTAGTTTACTAGGCAGCTTAATGTATGTCATGAACTGCACTAGGCCGGACATAGCTTGTGCTGTAAGCAAGCTGAGTCGTTTTACAGCCAATCCTGATAAAAGTCATTGGACAGCAATGAAACGTGTACTAGGCTACTTGAAACATACTCAAAATTATGCCTTGCATTATACAAGATATCCAGCAGTACTAGAAGGTTACTGTGATGCAAATTGGATAACCGGCATTAAAGACACTAAATCAACAAGTGGGTATGTATTCACACTTGGAGGAGGTGCAGTGTCTTGGAAATCATCCAAGCAGACTTGCATAGCAAGGTCGACAATGGAAGCTGAATTTGTAGCTTTGGACAAGGCCGGTGAAGAAGCTGAATGGCTTCGGAATTTCTTGGAAAACATCCCTAATTGGCCCAAACCTATGCCAGCTATTTGTATTCACTGTGATAGTCAAGCGGCAATTGGAAGGGCGAATAATGTTATGTACAATGGGAAGTCTCGACATATTCGTCGAAGACATGACACTGTGAGACAACTACTCTCTAGTGGAATTATCACAATAGACTATGTGAAGTCTAAAGATAATATTGCGGATCCACTTACGAAAGGCTTAACTGGAGAGTTAGTTCACAAAACATCTAAAGGAATGGGTCTAAGGCCTGTTAATTAAGTCTTCATAGTGGAAACCCTACCTAAATGACTGGAGATCCCAAGAACTAGGTTCAAAGGGACAACGAAGCTATGTGGACAGCTTAGTGTACTGTCAGCTATTACCCATTCCCGTGGAAGACGGTACTAATTAGATGAGGCTAAGCATAAGCTTTTAATGAATCTGAATTGGATATTAGATATATCATGAATTCAGAAATCACCTATGTGAGTGCGAAGTGAGGGCCGCTTCTATGAGAATTCGAAAGGCCGGTTCTCTAAAACACTCATGAGACCAGGCAGTGTTCATGGCCAAAACGGACACAACAATGAGAACCAACTGTATAGGAGAGAAAGTTGTGTGTTTTCTATTGTCTAGGCTTGCACTAAAGGTTGGCGGTTCAAAGATAATCAAATCTACTGACTGACTGAGCAAATCCGATAGATCACACTAGGGAAGGTTCAAAGTCTCTGACTACCTATCTTGATGCAACGATCTCTCATTGAATAATTGCACTTTGCATATCATGTCATTCATTCATACATATACGAAGAGTCATGTGAGCTAAACTTCTCATTCATGTGGGGGAATGTGGGGAACTTTTCTCTCCTTTGTGCCTTTGTGGGGGTTTGTTCCCTTGACTTGGGACTTGTTCCCTCTATTTTGTCCTTTGTGAATGAGAAGTGTGAGCTGTGGAGTCCCACATAGACTAAATGTGGGGGAGAGTGAGGGTATATTAGTGAGAGCCTTTCAAGGGAGGTTGGGCCCCAAGGGGTACCCCACTTTTGTGGAAGGGAGAGGACCTAAGCTTGCTTGCGGTGACCACCACACGCGCGCGCCGTCCGTCCGTCCGTCCGGCTCGGATCGGATCGGATCGGGCCGGGCCCGGGTCCGAATATAATAATATTTTTTATTATTTTGCTCAGACTTATTTGTGACTCTTCGGTTGGTGACTGTTTACCAAGAGGCGCGCCATTTCATTTTTACATCATCTGCATTCGACATGTCTCTTCATGAAGAGGCGCCACTCTTATAATATATATTCGGGAATTAACCGAATCGAAAGACACACGTTCATAACATCACTTCAACATTCTGCTGCGATTAAGTCGAATACAGTTGCGTTCGCCGTGTCTCTCCTTGGAGTACCACAAGAGGGAGATAGAGATTCGTTCTATCCTGGGAGGCAATTGTCCGACGGCCTAGGTACGTATTCAGGCGGGCAAATTTGTCTTAAGGACACGACATTAAATTGTCGGGCTCGAATCAAATTTGTTCCTCCGATCTTCACTTCGTCTCCGAAGTCAGGTTTTATCTTCCTTCTATTTTCATTACTGGAAGCAGTCCTTTGCTTGTTGTACGTATAGAGTTCTATCTCTCTTTTCTTTCCATCACTGTGGTTGATTGGTTTGTTGTGACATGCTGTACACGTTCTGTCAATTTTTCTAAGGATACTGTCCATTGCCTACACTATCGTTTCCACATTCTGATCTACAATCTTAAGACAAATTTAAATCGTGTTCTGTTGTGTTCCGTTTTTTGCCTACATTGTAGTCTTCGTTAATTGAGCCTACTGTTTCATTTCTATGTGTATAGTCATGTCTGCGAATGCTGCACCATCGGTGACGCCCATGGTGGCGTCGGCTCCGAATCATGGAGAAAAACCTGAGAAGTTCAACGGGCTAGACTTTAAGAGGTGGCAACAGAAAATGTTGTTCTACCTCACCACGTTGAACTTGGCGAAGCTCCTCACCGAGGCTGCTCCTAAGATGGACGAGGGAGAGACAAGCAAAGAGAAATTTGCTGCGGTAGATGCTTGGAAGCACTCCGATTTCCTTTGCCGGAATTACATCCTCAATGGCTTGGATAACTCCTTGTACAACGTCTACAGCCCGTACAAGACGGCTAAAGAGTTGTGGGAAAGTCTTGAGAAAAAGTATAGGGCGGAAGATGCCGGGTTGAAGAAATTCATCGTCGGTAAGTTCCTAGACTTTAAGATGGTGGACCACAGATCGGTCCTAAGCCAAGTCCAAGAGCTCCAAGTAATCGTTCATGACCTCCATGCTGAGGGGATGGTCATAAACGAGTCTTTCCAAGTGGCTGCGTTCGTAGAGAAATTACCGCCCTCTTGGAAAGAATTCAAGAGTTACTTGAAGCACAAGAGAAAGGAGCTGTCTTTGGAGGAATTGATAGTTCGGTTAAGGATCGAGGAGGACAACATTAATGCTGAGAAAAAGACAAGCAGAAATGTTGCATTCTCGAAGGCAAATGTGATTGAGGAGCAAGGAGCAAAGACAAGCAAGAAGAGGAAGAGACAAGTGGAGGGGGTCGCACAAGCTGCGAAGAAGTTCACCGGGAAGTGCTATAATTGTGGGAAAGCTGGACATCGAGCCAAGGAGTGCCGAGCCAAGAAGAAGCAAAAGTCCCAAGCTCATGTGGTGAACCAAATTACGACTGGCGTTGACGATATCGATCTTGCTGCTGTGATATCGCAATGCAACTTGGTGGGGAACATCAAGGAGTGGTGGGTGGACACCGGAGCTACTCGTCACATTTGTGCAAGTAGAAACATGTTTTCCACCTACACGCCCATGGCAAGCGAGGAAGTACTTTATATGGGCAACTCCTCCACCTCAAAGGTTGAAGGCTTTGGGAAGATCTTGCTGAAAATGACCTCCGGAAAGACCTTGACATTGAATGATGTTCTTCATGTGCCGGATATCCGCAAGAATTTAGTGTCCGGATCTCTCCTCATCAAGAATGGCTTCAAGATGGTGTTTGTAGCTGATAAGTTTGTGTTGTCTAAGAATGACATGTATGTAGGCAAGGGGTACCTTAGTGATGGTCTCTTTAAATTGAATGTAATGACTGTTGTGCCCACAAAGGCTGCTAATAAAAGTGTTGTTTCTTATGTTGTTGAGTCTCCTTTTATTTGGCATGCAAGGTTAGGACATGTTAATTATAAATCACTAAAGAAATTGATGAAGATGGGACTTGTACCTACGCTTGAATGCCCGAATGACAAATGTAATGTATGTCTTGAATCTAAGTTCTCTAGGCTTCCTTTTAATGCGATAGATACAAGAGTAACTGAACCTTTAGATTTAATTCATACGGACATTTGTGACTTGAAATCAACACCGTCTAGAGGAGGGAAGAATTACTTTATTACTTTCATAGATGATAGTTCTAGATTTTGTTATATCTATTTGCTTACACGAAAAGACCAAGCAATTGATGCCTTTAGAGCTTACAAGGCCGAGGTGGAAAATCAATTGCAAAAGAAAATAAAAGCAATTAGAAGCGATCGAGGAGGTGAATATGAATTTCCTTTTGAGGAAATTTGTGCTGAATCGGGAATTATTCACCAATTTACTCCTCCTTATGCGCCACAAGCTAATGGAGTGGCGGAAAGGAAGAACCGATCCTTAAAAGAAACAATGAATGCACTGTTGATTAGTTCCGGTTTACCACAGAATTTATGGGGGGAAGCCGTGTTAACCGCAAACTTCATCTTGAATAGAGTTCCTCATAGGAAGACAAATCAAACACCCTATGAGAAATGGAAAGGCAGAATGCCTAATTTGAAATATCTCAAAGTGTGGGGGTGTTTAGCTAAGGTCGCGATTCCTAAACCTAAAAGGGTTAAGATAGGACCTAAAACTATTGATTGTATCTTCATTGGATATGCTCTTAATAGTAGTGCATATCGTTTTTTGGTTCATAAATCTGAGGTCTCGGATATACATGCTGGCACGATCATTGAATCGAAAGACGCCACATTCTTTGAAGATGTATTTCCATACAATACTGCACATGATTCATTTGAATGCAATAAACGACCTCGAGATACTATGGAATTAAATGATCCTATTGAAGAAGAACCAAGACGTAGCAAGAGACGAAGGACCTCAGCTTCTTTTGGTCCTGATTTTCTAACATATATGTTAGAAAATGAGCCTCGGACTTTTCAAGAAGCCGTGACGTCTCCAGAAGCTCCGTTTTGGAAGGAAGCTATCAATAGTGAAGTAGAATCGATTTTGTCCAACCATACTTGGGAATTGGTGGACCTTCCTCCTGGTAGCAAACCACTTCAATGTAAGTGGATTTTCAAAAGGAAGATGAAAGCCGATAATACTATTGACAAATATAAGGCAAGACTTGTGGTCAAGGGCTACAAGCAACGAGAAGGTCTTGATTATTTTGATACTTATTCACCTGTCACTAGAATTACATCTATAAGGATGTTAATTGCATTAGCTACGGTGTATAAGTTTGAAATTCATCAAATGGACGTAAAAACGGCTTTCTTAAATGGGGACCTCGAGGAAGAAATTTACTTGGAACAACCCGAAGGGTTCATTGTTCGAGGTCAAGAAAGAAAAGTATGTCGTCTAATCAAGTCATTATATGGCTTGAAACAAGCACCGAAGCAATGGCATGCTAAATTCGACCAAGTAATGTTGTCGAATGGTTTTAAAATAAATGAGTGTGATAAATGTGTGTATTTTAAGAACACTCGAGAAGGTACCACTATTCTTTGCTTGTATGTGGACGACATGCTAATAATGGGCAGCAATAATGAGGTTGTTAATTCGACCAAACGCATGCTCAAAAGACAGTTTGACATGAAAGATATGGGTGTCGCAGATGTCATTCTGGGAATAAAAATTCTCACAACAAATGAAGGACTAGCCCTATCTCAATCTCATTATATTGAGAAAATTCTTGAAAAGGGCAAGAACTTGAACATTGTACCTAAGAAGACTCCGATAGATGTGAGTTTACATCTTTCCAAGAATATTGGTGCAAGTGAATCTCAAAGTGAGTATGCTAGTTTACTAGGCAGCTTAATGTATGTTATGAACTGCACTAGGCCGGACATAGCTTGTGCTGTAAGCAAGCTGAGTCGTTTTACAGCCAATCCTGATAGAAGTCATTGGACAGCAATGAAACGTGTACTAGGCTACTTGAAACATACTCAAAATTATGCCTTGCATTATACAAGATATCCAGCAGTACTAGAAGGTTACTGTGATGCAAATTGGATAACTGGCATTAAAGACACTAAATCAACAAGTGGGTATGTATTCACACTTGGAGGAGGTGCAGTGTCTTGGAAATCATCCAAGCAGACTTGCATAGCAAGGTCGACAATGGAAGCCGAATTTGTAGCTTTGGACAAGGCCGGTGAAGAAGCTGAATGGCTTCGGAATTTCTTGGAAAACATCCCTAATTGGCCCAAACCTATGCCAGCTATTTGTATTCACTGTGATAGTCAAGCGGCGATTGGAAGGGCGAATAATGTTATGTACAATGGGAAGTCTCGACATATTCGTCGAAGACATGACACTGTGAGACAACTACTCTCTAGTGGAATTATCACAATAGACTAAGTGAAGTCTAAAGATAATATTGCGGATCCACTTACGAAAGGCTTAACTGGAGAGTTAGTTCACAAAACATCTAAAGGAATGGGTCTAAGGCCTGTTAATTAAGTCTTCATAGTGGAAACCCTACCTAAATGACTGGAGATCCCAAGAACTAGGTTCAAAGGGACAACGAAGCTATGTGGACAGCTTAGTGTACTGTCAGCTATTACCCATTCCCGTGGAAGACGGTACTAATTAGATGAGGCTAAGCATAAGCTTTTAATGAATCTGAATTGGATATTAGATATATCATGAATTCAGAAATCACCTATGTGAGTGCGAAGTGAGGGCCGCTTCTATGAGAATTCGAAAGGCCGGTTCTCTAAAACACTCATGAGACCAGGCAGTGTTCATGGCCAAAACGGACACAACAATGAGAACCAACTGTATAGGAGAGAAAGTTGTGTGTTTTCTATTGTCTAGGCTTGCACTAAAGGTTGGCGGTTCAAAGATAATCAAATCTACTGACTGACTGAGCAAGTCCGATAGATCACACTAGGGAAGGTTCAAAGTCTCTGACTACCTATCTTGATGCAACGATCTCTCATTGAATAATTGCACTTTGCATATCATGTCATTCATTCATACATATACGAAGAGTCATGTGAGCTAAACTTCTCATTCATGTGGGGGAATGTGGGGAACTTTTCTCTCCTTTGTGCCTTTGTGGGGGTTTGTTCCCTTGACTTGGGACTTGTTCCCTCTATTTTGTCCTTTGTGAATGAGAAGTGTGAGCTGTGGAGTCCCACATAGACTAAATGTGGGGGAGAGTGAGGGTATATTAGTGAGAGCCTTTCAAGGGAGGTTGGGCCCCAAGGGGTACCCACTTTTGTGGAAGGGAGAGGACCTAAGCTTGCTTGCGGTGACCACCACACGCGCGCGCCGTCCGTCCGGCCGGCTCGGATCGGATCGGGCCGGGCCCGGGTCCGAATATAATAATATTTTTTATTATTTTGCTCAGACTTATTTGTGACTCTTCGGTTGGTGACTGTTTACCAAGAGGCGCGCCATTTCATTTTTACATCATCTGCATTCGACATGTCTCTTCATGAAGAGGCGCCACTCTTATAATATATATTCGGGAATTAACCGAATCGAAAGACACACGTTCATAACATCACTTCAACATTCTGCTGCGATTAAGTCGAATACAGTTGCGTTCGCCGTGTCTCTCCTTGGAGTACCACAAGAGGGAGATAGAGATTCGTTCTATCCTGGGAGGCAATTGTCCGACGGCCTAGGTACGTATTCAGGCGGGCAAATTTGTCTTAAGGACACGACATTAAATTGTCGGGCTCGAATCAAATTTGTTCCTCCGATCTTCACTTCGTCTCCGAAGTCAGGTTTTGTCTTCCTTCTATTTTCATTACTGGAAGCAGTCCTTTGCTTGTTGTACGCATAGAGTTCTATCTCTTTTTTCTTTCCATCACTGTGGTTGATTGGTTTGTTATGACATGCTGTACACGTTCTGTCAATTTTTCTAAGGATACTGTCCATTGCCTACACTATCGTTTCCACATTCTGATCTACAATCTTAAGACAAATTTAAATCGTGTTCTGTTGTGTTCCGTTTTTTGCCTACATTGTAGTCTTCGTTAATTGAGCCTACTGTTTCATTTCTATGTGTATAGTCATGTCTGCGAATGCTGCACCATCGGTGACGCCCATGGTGGCGTCGGCTCCGAATCATGGAGAAAAACCTGAGAAGTTCAACGGGCTAGACTTTAAGAGGTGGCAACAGAAAATGTTGTTCTACCTCACCACGTTGAACTTGGCGAAGCTCCTCACCGAGGCTGCTCCTAAGATGGCGAGGCTCATCACCGAGGCTGCTCCTAAGTTAGATGAGGGAGAGACAAGCAAAGAGAAGTTTGCTGCGGTGGATGCTTGGAAGCATTCCGATTTCTTGTGCCGAAATTATATCCTCAATGGCCTGGATAATTCCTTGTACAACGTCTATAGTCCGTTGAAGACGGCTAAAGAGTTGTGGGAAAGTCTAGAGAAAAAATATAGGGCGGAAGATGCCGGATTGAAGAAATTCATCGTCGGCAAGTTCCTAGACTTTAAGATGGTGGACCACAGATCGGTCCTAAGCCAAGTCCAAGAGCTCCAAGTAATCGTTCATGACATCCATGCTGAGGGGATGATCATAAATGAAACTTTCCAAGTGGCTGCGTTCATAGAGAAGTTACCACCCTCATGGAAAGAGTTCAAGAGTTACTTGAAGCACAAGAGAAAGGAGCTGTCTTTGGATGAATTGATAGTTCGGCTAAGGATTGAGGAGGACAACATCAATGCCGAGAAGAAGACAAGCAAAAATGTTGGATTCTCGAAGGCCAATGTGATTGAGGCGCAATGAGCAAAGACCAACAAGAAGAGGAAGAGACAAGTGGAGGGGGTCGCACAAGCTGCGAAGAAGTTCACCGGGAAGTGCTATAATTGTGGGAAAGCTGGACATCGAGCCAAGGAGTGCCGAGCCAAGAAGAAGCAAAAGTCCCAAGCTCATGTGGTGAACCAAATTACGACCGGCGTTGACGATATCGATCTTGCTGCTGTGATATCGCAATGCAACTTGGTGGGGAACATCAAGGAGTGGTGGGTGGACACCGGAGCTACTCGTCACATTTGTGCAAGTAGAAACATGTTTTCCACCTACACGCCCATGGCAAGCGAGGAAGTACTTTATATGGGCAACTCCTCCACCTCAAAGGTTGAAGGCTTTGGGAAGATCTTGCTGAAAATGACCTCCGGAAAGACCTTGACATTGAATGATGTTCTTCATGTGCCGGATATCCGCAAGAATTTAGTGTCCGGATCTCTCCTCATCAAGAATGGCTTCAAGATGGTGTTTGTAGCTGATAAGTTTGTGTTGTCTAAGAATGACATGTATGTAGGCAAGGGGTACCTTAGTGATGGTCTCTTTAAATTGAATGTAATGACTGTTGTGCCCACAAAGGCTGCTAATAAAAGTGTTGTTTCTTATGTTGTTGAGTCTCCTTTTATTTGGCATGCAAGGTTAGGACATGTTAATTATAAATCACTAAAGAAATTGATGAAGATGGGACTTGTACCTACGCTTGAATGCCCGAATGACAAATGTAATGTATGTCTTGAATCTAAGTTCTCTAGGCTTCCTTTTAATGCGATAGATACAAGAGTAACTGAACCTTTAGATTTAATTCATACGGACATTTGTGACTTGAAATCAACACCGTCTAGAGGAGGGAAGAATTACTTTATTACTTTCATAGATGATAGTTCTAGATTTTGTTATATCTATTTGCTTACACGAAAAGACCAAGCAATTGATGCCTTTAGAGCTTACAAGGCCGAGGTGGAAAATCAATTGCAAAAGAAAATAAAAGCAATTAGAAGCGATCGAGGAGGTGAATATGAATTTCCTTTTGAGGAAATTTGTGCTGAATCGGGAATTATTCACCAATTTACTCCTCCTTATGCGCCACAAGCTAATGGAGTGGCGGAAAGGAAGAACCGATCCTTAAAAGAAACAATGAATGCACTGTTGATTAGTTCCGGTTTACCACAGAATTTATGGGGGGAAGCCGTGTTAACCGCAAACTTCATCTTGAATAGAGTTCCTCATAGGAAGACAAATCAAACACCCTATGAGAAATGGAAAGGCAGAATGCCTAATTTGAAATATCTCAAAGTGTGGGGGTGTTTAGCTAAGGTCGCGATTCCTAAACCTAAAAGGGTTAAGATAGGACCTAAAACTATTGATTGTATCTTCATTGGATATGCTCTTAATAGTAGTGCATATCGGTTTTTTGGTTCATAAATCTGAGGTCTCGGATATACATGCTGGCACGATCATTGAATCGAAAGACGCCACATTCTTTGAAGATGTATTTCCATACAATACTGCACATGATTCATTTGAACGCAATAAAAGACCTCGAGATACTATGGAATTAAATGATCCTATTGAAGAAGAACCAAGACGTAGCAAGAGACGAAGGACCTCAGCTTCTTTTGGTCCTGATTTTCTAACATATATGTTAGAAAATGAGCCTCGGACTTTTCAAGAAGCCGTGACGTCTCCAGAAGCTCCGTTTTGGAAGGAAGCTATCAATAGTGAAGTAGAATTGATTTTGTCCAACCATACTTGGAAATTGGTGGACCTTCCTCCTGGTAGCAAACCACTTCAATGTAAGTGGATTTTCAAAAGGAAGATGAAAGCCGATAATACTATTGACAAATATAAGGCAAGACTTGTGGTCAAGGGCTACAAGCAACGAGAAGGTCTTGATTATTTTGATACTTATTCACCTGTCACTAGAATTACATCTATAAGGATGTTAATTGCATTAGCTACGGTGTATAAGTTTGAAATTCATCAAATGGACGTAAAAACGGCGTTCTTAAATGGGGACCTCGAGGAAGAAATTTACTTGGAACAACCCGAAGGGTTCATTGTTCGAGGTCAAGAAAGAAAAGTATGTCGTCTAATCAAGTCATTATATGGCTTGAAACAAGCACCGAAGCAATGGCATGCTAAATTCGACCAAGTAATGTTGTCGAATGGTTTTAAAATAAATGAGTGTGATAAATGTGTGTATTTTAAGAACACTCGAGAAGGTACCACTATTCTTTGCTTGTATGTGGACGACATGCTAATAATGGGCAGCAATAATGAGGTTGTTAATTCGACCAAACGCATGCTCAAAAGACAGTTTGACATGAAAGATATGGGTGTCGCAGATGTCATTCTGGGAATAAAAATTCTCACAACAAATGAAGGACTAGCCCTATCTCAATCTCATTATATTGAGAAAATTCTTGAAAAGGGCAAGAGCTTGAACATTGTACCTAAGAAGACTCCGATAGATGTGAGTTTACATCTTTCCAAGAATATTGGTGCAAGTGAATCTCAAAGTGAGTATGCTAGTTTACTAGGCAGCTTAATGTATGTTATGAACTGCACTAGGCCGGACATAGCTTGTGCTGTAAGCAAGCTGAGTCGTTTTACAGCCAATCCTGATAGAAGTCATTGGACAGCAATGAAACGTGTACTAGGCTACTTGAAACATACTCAAAATTATGCCTTGCATTATACAAGATATCCAGCAGTACTAGAAGGTTACTGTGATGCAAATTGGATAACTGGCATTAAAGACACTAAATCAACAAGTGGGTATGTATTCACACTTGGAGGAGGTGCAGTGTCTTGGAAATCATCCAAGCAGACTTGCATAGCAAGGTCGACAATGGAAGCCGAATTTGTAGCTTTGGACAAGGCCGGTGAAGAAGCTGAATGGCTTCGGAATTTCTTGGAAAACATCCCTAATTGGCCCAAACCTATGCCAGCTATTTGTATTCACTGTGATAGTCAAGCGGCGATTGGAAGGGCGAATAATGTTATGTACAATGGGAAGTCTCGACATATTCGTCGAAGACATGACACTGTGAGACAACTACTCTCTAATGGAATTATCACAATAGACTATGTGAAGTCTAAAGATAATATTGCGGATCCACTTACGAAAGGCTTAACTGGAGAGTTAGTTCACAAAACATCTAAAGGAATGGGTCTAAGGCCTGTTAATTAAGTCTTCATAGTGGAAACCCTACCTAAATGACTGGAGATCCCAAGAACTAGGTTCAAAGGGACAACGAAGCTATGTGGACAGCTTAGTGTACTGTCAGCTATTACCCATTCCCGTGGAAGACGGTACTAATTAGATGAGGCTAAGCATAAGCTTTTAATGAATCTGAATTGGATATTAGATATATCATGAATTCAGAAATCACCTATGTGAGTGCGAAGTGAGGGCCGCTTCTATGAGAATTCGAAAGGCCGGTTCTCTAAAACACTCATGAGACCAGGCAGTGTTCATGGCCAAAACGGACACAACAATGAGAACCAACTGTATAGGAGAGAAAGTTGTGTGTTTTCTATTGTCTAGGCTTGCACTAAAGGTTGGCGGTTCAAAGATAATCAAATCTACTGACTGACTGAGCAAGTCCGATAGATCACACTAGGGAAGGTTCAAAGTCTCTGACTACCTATCTTGATGCAACGATCTCTCATTGAATAATTGCACTTTGCATATCATGTCATTCATTCATACATATACGAAGAGTCATGTGAGCTAAACTTCTCATTCATGTGGGGGAATGTGGGGAACTTTTCTCTCCTTTGTGCCTTTGTGGGGGTTTGTTCCCTTGACTTGGGACTTGTTCCCTCTATTTTGTTCTTTGTGAATGAGAAGTGTGAGCTGTGGAGTCCCACATAGACTAAATGTGGGGGAGAGTGAGGGTATATTAGTAAGAGCCTTTCAAGGGAGGTTGGGCCCCAAGGGGTACCCACTTTTGTGGAAGGGAGAGGACCTAAGCTTGCTTGCGGTGACCACCACACGCGCGCGCCGTCCGTCCGGCCGGCTCGGATCGGATCGGGCCGGGCCCGGGTCCGAATATAATAATATTTTTTATTATTTTGCTCAGACTTATTTGTGACTCTTCGGTTGGTGACTGTTTACCAAGAGGCGCGCCATTTCATTTTTACATCATCTGCATTCGACATGTCTCTTCATGAAGAGGCGCCACTCTTATAATATATATTCGGGAATTAACCGAATCGAAAGACACGCGTTCATAACATCACTTCAACATTCTGCTGCGATTAAGTCGAATACAGTTGCGTTCGCCGTGTCTCTTCTTGGAGTACCACAAGAGGGAGATAGAGATTCGTTCTATCCTGGGAGGCAATTGTCCGACGGCCTAGGTACGTATTCAGGCGGGCAAATTTGTCTTAAGGACACGACATTAAATTGTCGGGCTCGAATCAAATTTGTTCCTCCGATCTTCACTTCGTCTCCGAAGTCAGGTTTTGTCTTCCTTCTATTTTCATTACTGGAAGCAGTCCTTTGCTTGTTGTACGCATAGAGTTCTATCTCTTTTTTCTTTCCATCACTGTGGTTGATTGGTTTGTTATGACATGCTGTACACGTTCTGTCAATTTTTCTAAGGATACTGTCCATTGCCTACACTATCGTTTCCACATTCTGATCTACAATCTTAAGACAAATTTAAATCGTGTTCTGTTGTGTTCCGTTTTTTGCCTACATTGTAGTCTTCGTTAATTGAGCCTACTGTTTCATTTCTATGTGTATAGTCATGTCTGCGAATGCTGCACCATCGGTGACGCCCATGGTGGCGTCGGCTCCGAATCATGGAGAAAAACCTGAGAAGTTCAACGGGCTAGACTTTAAGAGGTGGCAACAGAAAATGTTGTTCTACCTCACCACGTTGAACTTGGCGAAGCTCCTCACCGAGGCTGCTCCTAAGATGGACGAGGGAGAGACAAGCAAAGAGAAATTTGCTGCGGTAGATGCTTGGAAGCACTCCGATTTCCTTTGCCGGAATTACATCCTCAATGGCTTGGATAACTCCTTGTACAACGTCTACAGCCCGTACAAGACGGCTAAAGAGTTGTGGGAAAGTCTTGAGAAAAAGTATAGGGCGGAAGATGCTGGGTTGAAGAAATTCATCGTCGGTAAGTTCCTAGACTTTAAGATGGTGGACCACAGATCGGTCCTAAGCCAAGTCCAAGAGCTCCAAGTAATCGTTCATGACATCCATGCTGAGGGGATGGTCATAAACGAGTCTTTCCAAGTGGCTGCGTTCGTAGAGAAATTACCGCCCTCTTGGAAAGAATTCAAGAGTTACTTGAAGCACAAGAGAAAGGAGCTGTCTTTGGAGGAATTGATAGGTCGGTTAAGGGTCGAGAGGACACCATTAATGCTGAGAAAAGCCAAGCAGAATCTGTTGCATTCTCGAAGGCAAATGTGATTGAGGAGCAAGGAGCAAAGACAAGCAAGAAGATGAAGAGACAGTGGAGGGGGTCGCACAATCTGCGAAGAGTTTTCACCGGGAAGTGCTATAATTGTGGGAAAGCTGGACATCGAGCCAAGGAGTGCCGAGCCAAGAAGAAGCAAAAGTCCCAAGCTCATGTGGTGAACCAAATTACGACCGGCGTTGACGATATCGATCTTGCTGCTGTGATATCGCAATGCAACTTGGTGGGGAACATCAAGGAGTGGTGGGTGGACACCGGAGCTACTCGTCACATTTGTGCAAGTAGAAATATGTTTTCCACCTACACGCCCATGGCAAGCGAGGAAGTACTTTATATGGGCAACTCCTCCACTCAAAGGTTGAAGGCTTTGGGAAGATTCTTCTGAAGATGACTTCGGGAAAGACCTTGACATTGGTTGATGTTCTCCATGTGCCGGATATCCGCAAGAATTTAGTGTCCGGATCTCTCCTCATCAAGAATGGCTTTCAAGATGGTGTTTGTAGCTGATAAGTTTGTGCTTGTCTAAGAATGATATGTATGTAGGCAAGGGGTATCTTAATGATGGTCTCTTTAAGTTGAATGTAATGACTGTTGTGCCCACAAAGGCTTCTAATAAAAGTGTTGTTGCTTATGTTGTTGAGTCTCCTTTTATTTGGCATGCAAGGTTAGGACATGTTAATTATAAATCACTAAAGAAATTGATGAAGATGGGGCTTGTACCTTCGCTTGAATGCCCGAATGACAAATGTAATGTATGTGTTGAATCTAAGTTCTCTAGACTTCCTTTTAATGCAATAGATACAAGAGTCACGGAACCTTTAGATTTAATTCATACGGACATTTGTGATTTAAAAATAACACCGTCTAGAGGAGGTAAGAATTACTTTATTACTTTCATAGATGATAGTTCTAGATATTGCTATATCTATTTGCTAACTAGAAAAGACCAAGCAATTGATGCCTTTAGAGCTTACAAGGCCGAGGTGGAAAATCAATTGCAAAACAAAATCAA
Source organism: Melaleuca alternifolia (assembly GCA_019926035.1). Taxonomy (NCBI): domain Eukaryota; kingdom Viridiplantae; phylum Streptophyta; class Magnoliopsida; order Myrtales; family Myrtaceae; genus Melaleuca; species Melaleuca alternifolia. The sequence continues at coordinate 70,255 of JAGKPW010003112.1, read as the reverse complement.
AGCAAATAGAAGCGATCGAGGAGGTGAATATGAATTTCCTTTTGAGGAAATTTGCGCAGATTCTGGAATTATTCACCAAGTTACTCCTCCTTATGCGCCACAAGCTAATGGAGTGGCGGAAAGGAAGAACCGGTCCTTAAAAGAAACGATGAATGCATTGTTGATTAGTTCCGGTTTACCACAGAATTTGTGGGGGGAAGCCGTTTTAACCGCAAATTTATCTTGAATAGAGTTCCCCATAGGAAGACAAATCAAACACCCTATGAGAAATGGAAAGGCAGAATGCCTAATCTGAAATATCTCAAAGTGTGGAGGTGTTTAGCTAAGGTCGCGATTCCTAAACCTAAAAGGGTTAAGATAGGACCTAAAACTGTTGATTGTGTCTTCATTGGATATGCTCTCAATAGTAGTGCATATCGATTTTTGGTTCATAAATCTGAGGTCTTGGATATACATGTTGGTACGATCATTGAATCGAAAGACGCCACGTTCTTTGAAAATGTATTTCCATACAATACTACACATGATTCAATGGAATGCAGTAAGAGACCTCGAGATACTACAGAATCAAATGATCCTATTGAAGATGAACCAAGACGTAGCAAAAGACAAAGAACCTCAGCTTCTTTTGGTCCTGATTTTCTGACATACATGTTAGAAAATGAGCCTCGGACTTTTCAAAGCCGTGCGTCCTCCCGAACTCCGGTTTGGAATAGCTATCAGAGTGAAGTAGAATCCTATTTTGTCCCAACCATACGTTGGGATTGGTGTACCTTTCCTCCTGGTAGCAACCCTTCAATGTAAGTGGATTTTCAAAGGAAGATTGAAAGCCGCTAATACTATTTACAAATATAAGGCAGCTTTGTGGTCAAGGGCTTCCACCAGACGGTCTTGATTATTTTGATACGATTCCCTGTCCACTATAATTCATCTATAGATGTTAATTGCATTATCTACCTGGTTAGTTTGAAATTCATCAAATGGATGTAAAAACGGCTTTCTTAAATGGGGACCTCGAGGAAGAAATTTACTTGGAACAACCTGAAGGGTTCATTGTTCCTGGTCAAGAAAGAAAAGTATGTCGCCTAATTAAGTCTCTATATGGCTTGAAACAAGCACCAAAGCAATGGCATGCTAAATTCGACCAAGTAATGTTCTCAAATGGTTTTAAAATAAATGAATGTGATAAATGTGTATATTTTAAGAACACTCGAGAAGGTACCACTATCCTTTGCTTGTATGTGGACGACATGCTAATAATGGGCAGCAATATTGAGGTTGTTAATTCGACCAAACGCATGCTCAAAAGATAGTTTGACATAAAAGACATGGGAGTTGTAGATGTCATTCTGGAAATCAAAATCCTCACAACAGATGAAGGATTAGCCTTGTCCCAATCTCATTATATTGAGAAAATTCTTGAAAAGGGAAAGAACTTGAACATTGTACCTAAGAAGACTCCGATAGATGTGAGTTTACATCTTTCCAAGAATACTGGTGCAAGTGAGTCTTAGAATGAGTATGCTAGTTTACTAGGTAGCTTAATGTATATCATGAATTGTACTAGGCCGGACATAACTTGTGTTGTAAGCAAGCTGAGTCGGTTTACAACCAATCCTGATAGAAGACATTGGACAGCAATGAAACATGTATTAGGCTACTTGAAGCATACACAAAATTATACTTTGCACTATACAAGGTATCCTGCAGTACTAGAAGGATACTGTGATGCTAATTGGATAACCGGCATTAAAGACACTAAATCGACAAGTGGGTATGTATTTACACTTGGAGGAGGTGCAGTGTCCTGGAAATCATCCAAACAAACTTGCATAGCAAGATCGACAATGGAAGCAGAATTTGTAGCTTTGGACAAGGCCGGTGAAGAAGCTGAATGGCTTTGGAATTTCTTGGAAGACATCCCTAATTGGCCCTAAACCTATGCCAGCTGTATGTATTCACTGTGATAGTCAAGCGGCGATTGGAAGGGCGAATAATGTTATGTACAATGGGAAGTCTCGACATATTCGTCGAAGACATGACACTGTGAGACAACTACTCTCTAGTGGAATTATCACAATAGACTATGTGAAGTCTAAAGATAATATTGCGGATCCACTTACAAAAGGCTTAACTGGAGAGTTAGTTCACAAAACATCCAAAGGAATGGGTCTAAGGCCTGTTAATTAAGTCTTCATAGCGGAAACCCTACCTAAATGACTGGAGATCCCAAGAACTAGGTTCAAAGGGACAACGAAGTTATGTGGACAGCTTAGTGTACTGTCAACTATTACCCATTCCCGTGGAAGACAGTACTAATCAGATGAGGCTAAGCGTAAGCTTTTAATGAATCTGAATTGGATATTAGATATATCATGAATTCAGAAATTCACCTATGTGAGTGCGAAGTGAGGGCCGCTTCTATGAGAATTCGAAAGGCCGGTTCTCTAAAACACTCATGAGACCAGGCGGTGTTCATGCCAAAACGGACACAACAATGAGAACAAACTGTATAGGAGAGAAAGTTGTGTGTTTTCTATTGTCTAGGCTTGCACTAAAGGTTGGCGGTTCAAAGATAATCAATCTACTGACTGACTGAGCAAGTCCGATAGATCACACTAGGGAAGGTTCAAAGTCTCTGACTACCTATCTTGATGCAACGATCTCTCATTGAATAATTGCACTTTGCATATCATGTCATTCATTCATACATATACGAAGAGTCATGTGAGCTAAACTTCTCATTCATGTGGGGGAATGTGGGGAACTTTTCTCTCCTTTGTGCCTTTGTGGGGGTTTGTTCCCTTGACTTGGGACTTGTTCCCTCTATTTTGTCCTTTGTGAATGAGAAGTGTGAGCTGTGGAGTCCCACATAGACTAATTGTGAGGGAGAGTGAGGGTATATTAGTGAGAGCCTTTCAAGGGAGGTTGGGCCCCAAGAGGTACCCCACTTTTGTGGAAGGGAGAGGACCTAAGCTTGCTTGCGGTGACCACCACACGCGCGCGCCGTCCGTCCATCCGGCCGGCTCGGATCGGGCCGGGCCCGGGTCCGAATATAATAATATTTTTTATTATTTTGCTCAGACTTATTTGTGACTCTTCGGTTGGTGACTGTTTACCAAGAGGCGCGCCATTTCATTTTACATCATCTGCATTCGACATGTCTCTTCATGAAGAGGCGCCACTCTTATAATATATATTCGGGAATTAACCGAATCGAAAGACACACGTTCATAACATCACTTCAACATTCTGCTGCGATTAAGTCGAATACAGTTGCGTTCGCCGTGTCTCTCCTTGGAGTACCACAAGAGGGAGATAGAGATTCGTTCTATCCTGGGAGGCAATTGTCCGACGGCCTAGGTACGTATTAAGGCGGGCAAATTTGTCTTAAGGACACGACATTAAATTGTCGGGCTCGAATCAAATTTGTTCCTCCGATCTTCACTTCGTCTCCGAAGTCAGGTTTTATCTTCCTTCTATTTTCATTACTGGAAGCAGTCCTTTGCTTGTTGTACGTATAGAGTTCTATCTCTTTTTCTTTCCATCACTGTGGTTGATTGGTTTGTTATGACATGCTGTACACGTTCTGTCAATTTTTCTAAGGATACTGTCCATTGCCTACACTATCGTTTCCACATTCTGATCTACAATCTTAAGACAAATTTAAATCGTGTTCTGTTGTGTTCCGTTTTTTGCCTACATTGTAGTGTTCGTTAATTGAGCCTATTGTTTCATTTCTATGTGTATAGTCATGTCTGCGAATGCTGCACCATCGGTGACGCCCATGGTGGCGTCGGCTCCGAATCATGGAGAAAAACCTGAGAAGTTCAACGGGCTAGACTTTAAGAGGTGGCAACAGAAAATGTTGTTCTACCTCACCACGTTGAACTTGGCGAAGCTCCTCACCGAGGCTGCTCCTAAGATGGACGAGGGAGAGACAAGCAAAGAGAAATTTGCTGCGGTAGATGCTTGGAAGCACTCCGATTTCCTTTGCCGGAATTACATCCTCAATGGCTTGGATAACTCCTTGTACAACGTCTACAGCCCGTACAAGACGGCTAAAGAGTTGTGGGAAAGTCTTGAGAAAAAGTATAGGGCGGAAGATGCCGGGTTGAAGAAATTCATCGTCGGTAAGTTCCTAGACTTTAAGATGGTGGACCACAGATCGGTCCTAAGCCAAGTCCAAGAGCTCCAAGTAATCGTTCATGACCTCCATGCTGAGGGGATGGTCATAAACGAGTCTTTCCAAGTGGCTGCGTTCGTAGAGAAATTACCGCCCTCTTGGAAAGAATTCAAGAGTTACTTGAAGCACAAGAGAAAGGAGCTGTCTTTGGAGGAATTGATAGTTCGGTTAAGGATCGAGGAGGACAACATTAATGCTGAGAAAAAGACAAGCAGAAATGTTGCATTCTCGAAGGCAAATGTGATTGAGGAGCAAGGAGCAAAGACAAGCAAGAAGAGGAAGAGACAAGTGGAGGGGGTCGCACAAGCTGCGAAGAAGTTCACCGGGAAGTGCTATAATTGTGGGAAAGCTGGACATCGAGCCAAGGAGTGCCGAGCCAAGAAGAAGCAAAAGTCCCAAGCTCATGTGGTGAACCAAATTACGACTGGCGTTGACGATATCGATCTTGCTGCTGTGATATCGCAATGCAACTTGGTGGGGAACATCAAGGAGTGGTGGGTGGACACCGGAGCTACTCGTCACATTTGTGCAAGTAGAAACATGTTTTCCACCTACACGCCCATGGCAAGCGAGGAAGTACTATATATGGGCAACTCCTCCACCTCAAAGGTTGAAGGCTTTGGGAAGATCTTGCTGAAAATGACCTCCGGAAAGACCTTGACATTGAATGATGTTCTTCATGTGCCGGATATCCGCAAGAATTTAGTGTCCGGATCTCTCCTCATCAAGAATGGCTTCAAGATGGTGTTTGTAGCTGATAAGTTTGTGTTGTCTAAGAATGACATGTATGTAGGCAAGGGGTACCTTAGTGATGGTCTCTTTAAATTGAATGTAATGACTGTTGTGCCCACAAAGGCTGCTAATAAAAGTGTTGTTTCTTATGTTGTTGAGTCTCCTTTTATTTGGCATGCAAGGTTAGGACATGTTAATTATAAATCACTAAAGAAATTGATGAAGATGGGACTTGTACCTACGCTTGAATGCCCGAATGACAAATGTAATGTATGTCTTGAATCTAAGTTCTCTAGGCTTCCTTTTAATGCGATAGATACAAGAGTAACTGAACCTTTAGATTTAATTCATACGGACATTTGTGACTTGAAATCAACACCGTCTAGAGGAGGGAAGAATTACTTTATTACTTTCATAGATGATAGTTCTAGATTTTGTTATATCTATTTGCTTACACGAAAAGACCAAGCAATTGATGCCTTTAGAGCTTACAAGGCCGAGGTGGAAAATCAATTGCAAAAGAAAATAAAAGCAATTAGAAGCGATCGAGGAGGTGAATATGAATTTCCTTTTGAGGAAATTTGTGCTGAATCGGGAATTATTCACCAATTTACTCCTCCTTATGCGCCACAAGCTAATGGAGTGGCGGAAAGGAAGAACCGATCCTTAAAAGAAACAATGAATGCACTGTTGATTAGTTCCGATTTACCACAGAATTTATGGGGGGAAGCCGTGTTAACCGCAAACTTCATCTTGAATAGAGTTCCTCATAGGAAGACAAATCAAACACCCTATGAGAAATGGAAAGGCAGAATGCCTAATTTGAAATATCTCAAAGTGTGGGGGTGTTTAGCTAAGGTCGCGATTCCTAAACCTAAAAGGGTTAAGATAGGACCTAAAACTATTGATTGTATCTTCATTGGATATGCTCTTAATAGTAGTGCATATCGGTTTTTTGGTTCATAAATCTGAGGTCTCGGATATACATGCTGGCACGATCATTGAATCGAAAGACGCCACATTCTTTGAAGATGTATTTCCATACAATACTGCACATGATTCATTTGAATGCAATAAACGACCTCGAGATACTATGGAATTAAATGATCCTATTGAAGAAGAACCAAGACGTAGCAAGAGACGAAGGACCTCAGCTTCTTTTGGTCCTGATTTTCTAACATATATGTTAGAAAATGAGCCTCGGACTTTTCAAGAAGCCGTGACGTCTCCAGAAGCTCCGTTTTGGAAGGAAGCTATCAATAGTGAAGTAGAATCGATTTTGTCCAACCATACTTGGGAATTGGTGGACCTTCCTCCTGGTAGCAAACCACTACAATGTAAGTGGATTTTCAAAAGGAAGATGAAAGCCGATAATACTATTGACAAATATAAGGCAAGACTTGTGGTCAAGGGCTACAAGCAACGAGAAGGTCTTGATTATTTTGATACTTATTCACCTGTCACTAGAATTACATCTATAAGGATGTTAATTGCATTAGCTACGGTGTATAAGTTTGAAATTCATCAAATGGACGTAAAAACGGCTTTCTTAAATGGGGACCTCGAGGAAGAAATTTACTTGGAACAACCCGAAGGGTTCATTGTTCGAGGTCAAGAAAGAAAAGTATGTCGTCTAATCAAGTCATTATATGGCTTGAAACAAGCACCGAAGCAATGGCATGCTAAATTCGACCAAGTAATGTTGTCGAATGGTTTTAAAATAAATGAGTGTGATAAATGTGTGTATTTTAAGAACACTCGAGAAGGTACCACTATTCTTTGCTTGTATGTGGACGACATGCTAATAATGGGCAGCAATAATGAGGTTGTTAATTCGACCAAACGCATGCTCAAAAGACAGTTTGACATGAAAGATATGGGTGTCGCAGATGTCATTCTGGGAATAAAAATTCTCACAACAAATGAAGGACTAGCCCTATCTCAATCTCATTATATTGAGAAAATTCTTGAAAAGGGCAAGAACTTGAACATTGTACCTAAGAAGACTCCGATAGATGTGAGTTTACATCTTTCCAAGAATATTGGTGCAAGTGAATCTCAAAGTGAGTATGCTAGTTTACTAGGCAGCTTAATGTATGTCATGAACTGCACTAGGCCGGACATAGCTTGTGCTGTAAGCAAGCTGAGTCGTTTTACAGCCAATCCTGATAGAAGTCATTGGACAGCAATGAAACGTGTACTAGGCTACTTGAAACATACTCAAAATTATGCCTTGCATTATACAAGATATCCAGCAGTACTAGAAGGTTACTGTGATGCAAATTGGATAACTGGCATTAAAGACACTAAATCAACAAGTGGGTATGTATTCACACTTGGAGGAGGTGCAGTGTCTTGGAAATCATCCAAGCAGACTTGCATAGCAAGGTCGACAATGGAAGCCGAATTTGTAGCTTTGGACAAGGCCGGTGAAGAAGCTGAATGGCTTCGGAATTTCTTGGAAAACATCCCTAATTGGCCCAAACCTATGCCAGCTATTTGTATTCACTGTGATAGTCAAGCGGCGATTGGAAGGGCGAATAATGTTATGTACAATGGGAAGTCTCGACATATTCGTCGAAGACATGACACTGTGAGACAACTACTCTCTAGTGGAATTATCACAATAGACTAAGTGAAGTCTAAAGATAATATTGCGGATCCACTTACGAAAGGCTTAACTGGAGAGTTAGTTCACAAAACATCTAAAGGAATGGGTCTAAGGCCTGTTAATTAAGTCTTCATAGTGGAAACCCTACCTAAATGACTGGAGATCCCAAGAACTAGGTTCAAAGGGACAACGAAGCTATGTGGACAGCTTAGTGTACTGTCAGCTATTACCCATTCCCGTGGAAGACGGTACTAATTAGATGAGGCTAAGCATAAGCTTTTAATGAATCTGAATTGGATATTAGATATATCATGAATTCAGAATTCACCTATGTGAGTGCGAAGTGAGGGCCGCTTCTATGAGAATTCGAAAGGCCGGTTCTCTAAAACACTCATGAGACCAGGCAGTGTTCATGGCCAAAACGGACACAACAATGAGAACCAACTGTATAGGAGAGAAAGTTGTGTGTTTTCTATTGTCTAGGCTTGCACTAAAGGTTGGCGGTTCAAAGATAATCAAATCTACTGACTGACTGAGCAAGTCCGATAGATCACACTAGGGAAGGTTCAAAGTCTCTGACTACCTATCTTGATGCAACGATCTCTCATTGAATAATTGCACTTTGCATATCATGTCATTCATTCATACATATACGAAGAGTCATGTGAGCTAAACTTCTCATTCATGTGGGGGAATGTGGGGAACTTTTCTCTCCTTTGTGCCTTTGTGGGGGTTTGTTCCCTTGACTTGGGACTTGTTCCCTCTATTTTGTCCTTTGTGAATGAGAAGTGTGAGCTGTGGAGTCCCACATAGACTAAATGTGGGGGAGAGTGAGGGTATATTAGTGAGAGCCTTTCAAGGGAGGTTGGGCCCCAAGAGGTACCCCACTTTTGTGGAAGGGAGAGGACCTAAGCTTGCTTGCGGTGACCACCACACGCGCGCGCCGTCCGTCCGTCCGTCCGGCCGGCTCGGATCGGGCCGGGCCCGGGTCCGAATATAATAATATTTTTTATTATTTTGCTCAGACTTATTTGTGACTCTTCGGTTGGTGACTGTTTACCAAGAGGCGCGCCATTTCATTTTTACATCATCTGCATTCGACATGTCTCTTCATGAAGAGGCGCCACTCTTATAATATATATTCGGGAATTAACCGAATCGAAAGACACACGTTCATAACATCACTTCAACATTCTGCTGCGATTAAGTCGAATACAGTTGCGTTCGCCGTGTCTCTCCTTGGAGTACCACAAGAGGGAGATAGAGATTCGTTCTATCCTGGGAGGCAATTGTCCGACGGCCTAGGTACGTATTCAGGCGGGCAAATTTGTCTTAAGGACACGACATTAAATTGTCGGGCTCGAATCAAATTTGTTCCTCCGATCTTCACTTCGTCTCCGAAGTCAGGTTTTGTCTTCCTTCTATTTTCATTACTGGAAGCAGTCCTTTGCTTGTTGTACGTATAGAGTTCTATCTCTCTTTTCTTTCCATCACTGTGGTTGATTGGTTTGTTATGACATGCTGTACACGTTCTGTCAATTTTTCTAAGGATACTGTCCATTGCCTACACTATCGTTTCCACATTCTGATCTACAATCTTAAGACAAATTTAAATCGTGTTCTGTTGTGTTCCGTTTTTTGTAGTAGTCTTCGTTAATTGAGCCTACTGTTTCATTTCTATGTGTATAGTCATGTCTGCGAATGCTGCACCATCGGTGACGCCCATGGTGGCGTCGGCTCCGAATCATGGAGAAAAACCTGAGAAGTTCAACGGGCTAGACTTTAAGAGGTGGCAACAGAAAATGTTGTTCTACCTCACCACGTTGAACTTGGCGAAGCTCCTCACCGAGGCTGCTCCTAAGATGGACGAGGGAGAGACAAGCAAAGAGAAATTTGCTGCGGTAGATGCTTGGAAGCACTCCGATTTCCTTTGCCGGAATTACATCCTCAATGGCTTGGATAACTCCTTGTACAACGTCTACAGCCCGTACAAGACGGCTAAAGAGTTGTGGGAAAGTCTTGAGAAAAAGTATAGGGCGGAAGATGCCGGGTTGAAGAAATTCATCGTCGGTAAGTTCCTAGACTTTAAGATGGTGGACCACAGATTGGTCCTAAGCCAAGTCCAAGAGCTCCAAGTAATCGTTCATGACCTCCATGCTGAGGGGATGGTCATAAACGAGTCTTTCCAAGTGGCTGCGTTCGTAGAGAAATTACCGCCCTCTTGGAAAGAATTCAAGAGTTACTTGAAGCACAAGAGAAAGGAGCTGTCTTTGGAGGAATTGATAGTTCGGTTAAGGATCGAGGAGGACAACATTAATGCTAAGAAAAAGACAAGCAGAAATGTTGCATTCTCGAAGGCAAATGTGATTGAGGAGCAAGGAGCAAAGACAAGCAAGAAGAGGAAGAGACAAGTGGAGGGGGTCGCACAAGCTGCGAAGAAGTTCACCGGGAAGTGCTATAATTGTGGGAAAGCTGGACATCGAGCCAAGGAGTGCCGAGCCAAGAAGAAGCAAAAGTCCCAAGCTCATGTGGTGAACCAAATTACGACTGGCGTTGACGATATCGATCTTGCTGCTGTGATATCGCAATGCAACTTGGTGGGGAACATCAAGGAGTGGTGGGTGGACACCGGAGCTACTCGTCACATTTGTGCAAGTAGAAACATGTTTTCCACCTACACGCCCATGGCAAGCGAGGAAGTACTATATATGGGCAACTCCTCCACCTCAAAGGTTGAAGGCTTTGGGAAGATCTTGCTGAAAATGACCTCCGGAAAGACCTTGACACTGAATGATGTTCTTCATGTGCCGGATATCCGCAAGAATTTAGTGTCCGGATCTCTCCTCATCAAGAATGGCTTCAAGATGGTGTTTGTAGCTGATAAGTTTGTGTTGTCTAAGAATGACATGTATGTAGGCAAGGGGTACCTTAGTGATGGTCTCTTTAAATTGAATGTAATGACTGTTGTGCCCACAAAGGCTGCTAATAAAAGTGTTGTTTCTTATGTTGTTGAGTCTCCTTTTATTTGGCATGCAAGGTTAGGACATGTTAATTATAAATCACTAAAGAAATTGATGAAGATGGGACTTGTACCTACGCTTGAATGCCCGAATGACAAATGTAATGTATGTCTTGAATCTAAGTTCTCTAGGCTTCCTTTTAATGCGATAGATACAAGAGTAACTGAACCTTTAGATTTAATTCATACGGACATTTGTGACTTGAAATCAACACCGTCTAGAGGAGGGAAGAATTACTTTATTACTTTCATAGATGATAGTTCTAGATTTTGTTATATCTATTTGCTTACACGAAAAGACCAAGCAATTGATGCCTTTAGAGCTTACAAGGCCGAGGTGGAAAATCAATTGCAAAAGAAAATAAAAGCAATTAGAAGCGATCGAGGAGGTGAATATGAATTTCCTTTTGAGGAAATTTGTGCTGAATCGGGAATTATTCACCAATTTACTCCTCCTTATGCGCCACAAGCTAATGGAGTGGCGGAAAGGAAGAACCGATCCTTAAAAGAAACAATGAATGCACTGTTGATTAGTTCCGATTTACCACAGAATTTATGGGGGGAAGCCGTGTTAACCGCAAACTTCATCTTGAATAGAGTTCCTCATAGGAAGACAAATCAAACACCCTATGAGAAATGGAAAGGCAGAATGCCTAATTTGAAATATCTCAAAGTGTGGGGGTGTTTAGCTAAGGTCGCGATTCCTAAACCTAAAAGGGTTAAGATAGGACCTAAAACTATTGATTGTATCTTCATTGGATATGCTCTTAATAGTAGTGCATATCGGTTTTTGGTTCATAAATCTGAGGTCTCGGATATACATGCTGGCACGATCATTGAATCGAAAGACGCCACATTCTTTGAAGATGTATTTCCATACAATACTGCACATGATTCATTTGAATGCAATAAACGACCTCGAGATACTATGGAATTAAATGATCCTATTGAAGAAGAACCAAGACGTAGCAAGAGACGAAGGACCTCAGCTTCTTTTGGTCCTGATTTTCTAACATATATGTTAGAAAATGAGCCTCGGACTTTTCAAGAAGCCGTGACGTCTCCAGAAGCTCCGTTTTGGAAGGAAGCTATCAATAGTGAAGTAGAATCGATTTTGTCCAACCATACTTGGGAATTGGTGGACCTTCCTCCTGGTAGCAAACCACTTCAATGTAAGTGGATTTTCAAAAGGAAGATGAAAGCCGATAATACTATTGACAAATATAAGGCAAGACTTGTGGTCAAGGGCTACAAGCAACGAGAAGGTCTTGATTATTTTGATACTTATTCACCTGTCACTAGAATTACATCTATAAGGATGTTAATTGCATTAGCTACGGTGTATAAGTTTGAAATTCATCAAATGGACGTAAAAACGGCTTTCTTAAATGGGGACCTCGAGGAAGAAATTTACTTGGAACAACCCGAAGGGTTCATTGTTCGAGGTCAAGAAAGAAAAGTATGTCGTCTAATCAAGTCATTATATGGCTTGAAACAAGCACCGAAGCAATGGCATGCTAAATTCGACCAAGTAATGTTGTCGAATGGTTTTAAAATAAATGAGTGTGATAAATGTGTGTATTTTAAGAACACTCGAGAAGGTACCACTATTCTTTGCTTGTATGTGGACGACATGCTAATAATGGGCAGCAATAATGAGGTTGTTAATTCGACCAAACGCATGCTCAAAAGACAGTTTGACATGAAAGATATGGGTGTCGCAGATGTCATTCTGGGAATAAAAATTCTCACAACAAATGAAGGACTAGCCCTATCTCAATCTCATTATATTGAGAAAATTCTTGAAAAGGGCAAGAGCTTGAACATTGTACCTAAGAAGACTCCGATAGATGTGAGTTTACATCTTTCCAAGAATATTGGTGCAAGTGAATCTCAAAGTGAGTATGCTAGTTTACTAGGCAGCTTAATGTATGTTATGAACTGCACTAGGCCGGACATAGCTTGTGCTGTAAGCAAGCTGAGTCGTTTTACAGCCAATCCTGATAGAAGTCATTGGACAGCAATGAAACGTGTACTAGGCTACTTGAAACATACTCAAAATTATGCCTTGCATTATACAAGATATCCAGCAGTACTAGAAGGTTACTGTGATGCAAATTGGATAACTGGCATTAAAGACACTAAATCAACAAGTGGGTATGTATTCACACTTGGAGGAGGTGCAGTGTCTTGGAAATCATCCAAGCAGACTTGCATAGCAAGGTCGACAATGGAAGCCGAATTTGTAGCTTTGGACAAGGCCGGTGAAGAAGCTGAATGGCTTCGGAATTTCTTGGAAAACATCCCTAATTGGCCCAAACCTATGCCAGCTATTTGTATTCACTGTGATAGTCAAGCGGCGATTGGAAGGGCGAATAATGTTATGTACAATGGGAAGTCTCGACATATTCGTCGAAGACATGACACTGTGAGACAACTACTCTCTAGTGGAATTATCACAATAGACTAAGTGAAGTCTAAAGATAATATTGCGGATCCACTTACGAAAGGCTTAACTGGAGAGTTAGTTCACAAAACATCTAAAGGAATGGGTCTAAGGCCTGTTAATTAAGTCTTCATAGTGGAAACCCTACCTAAATGACTGGAGATCCCAAGAACTAGGTTCAAAGGGACAACGAAGCTATGTGGACAGCTTAGTGTACTGTCAGCTATTACCCATTCCCGTGGAAGACGGTACTAATTAGATGAGGCTAAGCATAAGCTTTTAATGAATCTGAATTGGATATTAGATATATCATGAATTCAGAAATCACCTATGTGAGTGCGAAGTGAGGGCCGCTTCTATGAGAATTCGAAAGGCCGGTTCTCTAAAACACTCATGAGACCAGGCAGTGTTCATGGCCAAAACGGACACAACAATGAGAACCAACTGTATAGGAGAGAAAGTTGTGTGTTTTCTATTGTCTAGGCTTGCACTAAAGGTTGGCGGTTCAAAGATAATCAAATCTACTGACTGACTGAGCAAGTCCGATAGATCACACTAGGGAAGGTTCAAAGTCTCAGACTACCTATCTTGATGCAACGATCTCTCATTGAATAATTGCACTTTGCATATCATGTCATTCATTCATACATATACGAAGAGTCATGTGAGCTAAACTTCTCATTCATGTGGGGGAATGTGGGGAACTTTTCTCTCCTTTGTGCCTTTGTGGGGGTTTGTTCCCTTGACTTGGGACTTGTTCCCTCTATTTTGTTCTTTGTGAATGAGAAGTGTGAGCTGTGGAGTCCCACATAGACTAAATGTGGGGGAGAGTGAGGGTATATTAGTGAGAGCCTTTCAAGGGAGGTTGGGCCCCAAGGGGTACCCCACTTTTGTGGAAGGGAGAGGACCTAAGCTTGCTTGCGGTGACCACCACACGCGCGCGCCGTCCGTCCGTCCGTCCGGCTCGGATCGGATCGGATCGGGCCGGGCCCGGGTCCGAATATAATAATATTTTTTATTATTTTGCTCAGACTTATTTGTGACTCTTCGGTTGGTGACTGTTTACCAAGAGGCGCGCCATTTCATTTTTACATCATCTGCATTCGACATGTCTCTTCATGAAGAGGCGCCACTCTTATAATATATATTCGGGAATTAACCGAATCGAAAGACACACGTTCATAACATCACTTCAACATTCTGCTGCGATTAAGTCGAATACAGTTGCGTTCGCCGTGTCTCTCCTTGGAGTACCACAAGAGGGAGATAGAGATTCGTTCTATCCTGGGAGGCAATTGTCCGACGGCCTAGGTACGTATTCAGGCGGGCAAATTTGTCTTAAGGACACGACATTAAATTGTCGGGCTCGAATCAAATTTGTTCCTCCGATCTTCACTTCGTCTCCGAAGTCAGGTTTTGTCTTCCTTCTATTTTCATTACTGGAAGCAGTCCTTTGCTTGTTGTACGTATAGAGTTCTATCTCTCTTTTCTTTCCATCACTGTGGTTGATTGGTTTGTTATGACATGCTGTACACGTTCTGTCAATTTTTCTAAGGATACTGTCCATTGCCTAGACTATCGTTTCCACATTCTGATCTACAGAGTTCACAGCTGAAGATTCATGCTTGAGCATTGAAGAGACTTCCAACATGGAGGGTCTGTCCCGAGGCTTCTCTTGCACGCAAAGAAGAGCCACTTGCATGCATCTCATGAGCTTACAAGATGATGACGAGTCATCCAGAGATGGGTCAAAGAACTCCATCCATTTATCGTCTTTCCACAGCTCATATGCCTGAAATTAAGAATGCAAGTTGGTTAAAAGTCAAAAGTGATGTTCCTAACTTTGAGCTGAAAGATTTTGAATCACGAACATTCTCTCCTTACGTATTCGAGAAGATTCAGATTTTCATTCAGGCTGTAATAACATGAGGTCCTTTTACCACTGATGATTTGCAACAGCAGTACCCCAAAGCTGTAGACATCGTACTTCATCGAGTATATGCCTTTCCTCACGTATTCTGGGGGAACGTACCCACTGTATACAAGAACAGAAATTGGTTTTTAGCAGACTTCAGCAGGAGAATATCTGTGAGGTAAAACTAGGAGGGCCTAGTCAGCTCCCTTACTAAGTCCCGACAATTCGGCTGGTATTTGCCTCAAGGTCATCCTTCCTGAATATTCTTGCCATACCAAAATCCGATATCTTGGGGTTCATTTCTTCATCCAGCAGAATGTTGCTGGCTTTCAAGTCTCGATGAATTATTGTGAAGTTCGAGTATTCTTGGAGATAAAGAAGCCCCTGTGTGATGCCTTCGATGATATGAACACGTTTCACCCAATCCAGCGAATATTTCCTTATTGGATCTGCATCATTAAACCCTAAAGACTATCAGAACCAGAAGCAAAATTAGAGCACGGCATAACTTGTGTACCACAAAAGCTTAAAAAGGGTCTAGCTGATCTAGCCACTGTATTGGAACAGGGGACCCACTTCAGCCTTTCGGCGTAACACACTGGATGTCACTTAAAAACACACGGGTTCTGCTCAATGACTATTGAGAGAAGCATGAAAGATGTCAAACCAAAAAGGTAGCGGTCCAAGCTCGTGTTTGGCATGTACTCATAGATCAGCATTTTTTCTTCCCTATCGATACAAAATCCATGAAGGCGAACAAGGTTGACATGTTGCAGGATGGCAGCGAGCATAACTTCGTTTTTGAACTCCTCGAGCCCTTGGTTCGAAGTGTTCGAAAGTCTCTTTACTGCAATGTCCTGTCCTTTGGGCAACTTGCCCTGACCAACAGGGATACAGACGGTCAGTACAGGGCAACTGACTTCCACTTAAACATAGTAGACTCAGAACTAAAATTTTCACTATTTAAGCTGGAAGACAGTTTTTTGTCTATGACATAAGTCACATAACCCCAAGGATCATAGAGGAAAAACAAAACTCGAGCAAAATGCATCGAAGTCCAACCTCCTATGATGAAACTTACAAGCTCGCACACATCTTAAAGAAACCTATGTTGCATCTCTGGATATCTCAAGCTTATTGTGTTTGAGTTGTGATGCCAAATCTTTCTGCTTAATTGGACAGGACATGTAAGTTCAATGAGATATGCTCATCAGAAATGATTGAAATTGTGAGTATAAACCAACGAGCTGTTAGCTGCTACAGAGAAAGCTGGCATGCCTTCAATCAAAATATGGAAATATTTGCTTTCTCTCATAGCAGTGGTTGCAAGTTCCCATTTCTTGTACCTTCTCAATATAAAGTCAGTTCTACAAACAACAAAGGTGACATATTCTCGAGCAAAAGGAGTATGACAAAGCAGGTGAGTTATTATTGTCCCCCCTCGCATCTGAACACCACAAACACGTATTATAGAGCAAAAGGACTATAAGGCGCAATCACGGTTCATACTTCATTGGATTTGCAATGAAACAGAAAATCATTAGCTTCAGTATGGCCTCACATATTTTACCTTGTAAACGGGTCCAAATCCACCCTCTCCAAGCTTATTTTCAATCGAGAAGTTATTAGTTGCCGCTCTGAGGGTGGCATAACCAAATGTTCGCAGATTAGGAGCCCTGCTCTCTAGACTTTCACCTTTACACACCATAGTCCTGAATTGACTACTAAATCCTTTTATCACACCCGTAATACCTGAGAATCAAAACCAAGAAAATGTATCTAGAACTTTAATCCTTGTTTGCTGAGTCCTACGTCAATATTCCCAATTACCACAGAGATATAGCATCCTCAAGTGAACTTTAGAAAGTGTACCTTTTGATTTCAATGTTCTCCTCTGTAAGTAGCATATCAGGCCAAATATAAGGAGAACAATTATAGCAATCGAAATAACCATAAACAGCCAGAACCATCGCCTTTTTTGCCGATCTTCACTGACTTCTTGAGCTGACAAGGCAGTTAAGTCCTTGAATTACATTTAGTTCTACATTTTCAATACAAGAATATTTTAAGACCATCATCAAGAA
Organism: Melaleuca alternifolia; assembly: GCA_019926035.1. Lineage (NCBI taxonomy): Eukaryota > Viridiplantae > Streptophyta > Magnoliopsida > Myrtales > Myrtaceae > Melaleuca > Melaleuca alternifolia. Next base: position 53,262 of record JAGKPW010003112.1, on the reverse strand, counting down.
TTTCTGTGAGGTAGTTATCCTAACCTGTCCTGGAAAGAACCCAGTTCTGATCATTGTTAACCTGAAACGCATTGTAACCAAGAAGCCCTCTATACTTGGCGTAAGTTACTTTGGCTCGAATGGCCTCCACATCATCGAAATTGATCCATACCAACCCCTTTCTGAAAAAATTCACCACATATGTACCATTATAAACAGAACTGGCTCCATAACCGAAATCTCTGATGTATGATCGTACGGCCTTGTATCCGTATGAGCCATCCGCCGTCACAGCAGGCCCCAACGCGATATCACCGACAGCACCGGCACTCGAATTTTCAAGCTGCCACGCATAGCCATGGTAGGGCAAACCCAGAACCAGCTTTATTGCAGGAAATCCTCTAGTCAATAACCAAGTTATGCAGAAGTCTGTGTTATTATGGCTTGCTGGGTCAAATAAAGCTGCATGAGGGAGGGCAAACTTTTCCCTGGTGGGGAGATGATAATCATAAGCAATTAGGTGAACCCAGTCCAAATATCTCTGAAGTGAGTCAAGTGGGTAACTCGCACTCTGTTGACAATACAAACCCATAACTAGCAACAACCGAGATTTCCCAGATTTTCTTGATTCGGCATCTACTCCATCTTTCCACTCCCCCAAAAGAACACTCAAATTGGTCATGTTAATGCTCCTACTGGGCAAGACCCCAAAGAGATCAATCCCACTGAACGCATAAAGCCTTGCCGTTTCTATCGTAGACTCGACGAAGGACCTTCTTGAAGAAGAGTCGCCGAGCATCGAAGCGAAAGCTGAAGGATCCTCTCCGCCTGCCCACACTGATAACAGCGTGGTGATCGAAGGGTTCTTGCGTTTCACGGTGCTCGTGAAGGTGGAGAAGCTTTGTTCAAAGGAGGAGTTGAAGGAGAGCTGGTGGCTCGAAGAGTCGATGGAAGCAAAAGCGCATATGAGGTGAGAGAACAAGGAGGAATCGATGTCCGAGACCGGGATTTCGCTGCCGGCGTAGAAGTAACCGGACTTAACCCACGTTTGTTCCTCCCAAGATGGGCAGAGACAGAGAAAAAAGACGACGAAATATGCGAGTTCGCCTTTCCCCGCCATGGAAGAGAGCTCGGGAGATAATGTGAATCAGAAGTGCCGGTTTGAGACGCCGGCCTGCGGCCTTTAATCGGTTGTCCGCACAAAACGAGACTCAAGAGTCGCTGCTCCTTCAGGCAATCAGCGCATGACGGTTGTTTGTTCCATTCTCGTCGTACGTTTACTTGTAGCGAAGCAAACTTTTCCATGTTTGCATGGAGAAAGCTCGCTTTCATCGGGTGCGACATCAACTTTTGAGCCCTCCGGTGCCCTTCGGTCCCGGTCGTGGCGTCCGATACTTTCGTCTTGTGTCTTTTCTCGTCTTGCCGTGTCCGGAAAGATTTTAGGTGGTCTGGGACCACCGGCTGGCGTGATCCCGGACCACTAAAATTTTGACATGTGGCGGGTGGGGGCTCGCTCGTGGGCCCTGCATTTCTCCATGATGAGAGAAGCACGAGCCCCCACCCGCCACTTGTCATTTTTTTAGTGGCCCGGGCACATTAGCTGGTGGTCCCGAACCACCTAATACTTCCTAGCCGTGTCCAACCCGCTCGTCGGGAGAAAATATTGGGTAGGCCTGTCTTGCCAAGTGGGCGGTGAGTCAGTCCACTCACCGTTCGCCACGTGGCGAGCGGTCCCACCCGTCAGAGAAATTTTAAAACGATCCACGCTGTCTCGCCGTTTGCTCTCCGTTAACGATGGAACGCTCCTCTCTCTCTCTCTCCTTCCCTGTTCAAGACCACTCTCCCGCTCTGCTCCATTCCATTCCTCTCCCGTTCTGCTCCATCTCTCCCTCTCTCTGCACGAGCCTCCAATCCCGACCACGCCGCCGCCTCCCCCTTTGATTTTTCGTCGGACTCAGGTAGGTTTTCCACCCTCTCCTCCCGATCGCCGGTCCCCGAGCACGTGCCCTTCCTCTCGTTGAACCGAGCGATTCGCTCCAATCTGGAGCTCCGAGTTCGAAGCTGGAGAACAAGGGAGTGGTTCAAGCGAGTCGACTCGGAGATAACCGGGAGCATCACCGCCGTTCAGCTCAAGGTTCTCTCTCCCTCTCCCTCTCTTCTGGCCTCCCTCGATCGACTGGAAATGGTCGAAGAGCCCGCTTTCCTTCGTCGCCGAGGGCGCTGAAATTGGCTCCTCTTTTTTTCTCTTTCTTGTTTTTTTTGTCTACTTGTAAGTGAGCTCTCGCGGTTGGGAAGGTATGTTGATTTTCGTCGGACTCAGGTTAGGGTTTTCGACCCTCTCCTCCCGATCGCCGATCCCTGGTCACGTGCCCCTCCGTCCCCGGTCATGTGGAGAGCCGTCCCCAGACTCAGGTTAGGGTTTTCCCCCCTCTTTCGCGAAGCAAAACCCCCCTCTCACCCTCTGCGTCCTTCTTCACGACGCCTTTGTGCCTCCAATCCGTGGCCTGGGTCCAACCAAGCTCGCCGACCCCTTCACTCTCGACGACGCCTCCGCTATCAGCTCCTGAAGCCCCATTTTGTAGGCGCTCGACGAGCTCAGGTTAGCATTTTACCCCTCTTTTGCGATTCTATTCCAACGCTTTGTTCGATTCCTATCTTTCTTTGTTGTCATCATGTTGAAGAATGCAATTGAGTCAAATTCTCCCGCCCTCCAAGCTTCCTTTTCTGTATCTTGCTTTATTTGTTTCAATCGTGGCCCACTGCTTTACTGCCTTCTGACGTGTTCGCATATGAGAACTATGAGCTCGTAAACTTCGTTGTCGAGGATAGCTGTTCTGTATATTCGCTTGTTCACTATCTTTTGCTTGGGGATGATCCAATAAATTTGTTCCTCCAGCTGATGCTCTCTTGGATAATCACGTGCGATCTATTGAATATGCCTCCCGCAGGAAGATGGTGCTGGTCTTCCAGTTCAAATTCTCGACTAGTCAGATTTTGAGCGTGCTGCCAAACTCTCCTTCTTCTTCACAATGTAAGCTGGTAAAGAGTCTTAGGGTTGGGATCGAGTAAAAATCATCTGTCCATCTGTTAGTTTTCTTTGGACAAGATTATTTGCAGATTCAGATTAGTTTGAATTGATGTTATCTCAATGAGTACCTTTGTTTTTCAAAATAGTATAATATGAAGATTATTGATATTTGTTTTCTCTGTGCTCTTTCTTGCGGAGAATTTGTAGCTCTCAACAAGTTTCTTCTTAAGATTAGTATTCTGGTATAAGATGCCCTTTTCTTGGCAGTCAATGAAACAACATTTAAGACATCAATTCATAAAGAAACGTTGCATATGATTGACTTCTAGAATAGTTTTCTCCATGGAAGATTCTCCCCCTTTTGTAACAGAAGACTGAAGCTGATAGAACTCGGTTTCGATCATGCTAATGGAACTACAGGTTGGGAATTGGCGCTATTCACTGCTCCTAGATCCAATGAGAGTGCCTTGGCTGCTAGCAAGTTGGTAAGCTCTTATTCTGCCATCTCTTTGAGGAGTTGTTTGAGATGGTTTGCTAAACTCTGAGTGGATCCCACTGGTTTTGCTCTGCTGATTTTAGTATGAAAAACCTATCTGTGAAATTGTTTGAAACTTTATCTAGAATGAAGATCCTCATTGATTCTCATTTGCTTTAAACTTCAACCTTGCAGAGAAAAAAGTTAGTAGGATGTCGAAAGTTCATGTTCATTCACATAACTTCCGCTGACTCGGGCAACGGATTTGCAGGACTTAAGCTTCACTATTGTCAATAAATCTGCATGTGCAACCTTTGGGATGTAATTCATATGATCATAGAGCATTTATAAAAGTCTTGTTACTTTCTCATAAGTTCTCTTATATAACAATCTTGACAACATGTTGATAAAGGGCATTTATTATTAGATTGTCATTGGTTTCCTATTTATTGCGCCTTTTGCTTTCAAGAATACAAGCAAATCAAAGGATTCCGAGTTATAGCACCAGTTAGAATTCATTTCATTTGTTTCTCTGTCACGTAGTTTAGGGGTGAGGTCTGGTGAACATAGATTCCTTCATCTTCCATGTTGCTTCGAGTTTGTGGTGATCTATTCATACACCCATTTTGCTAGTATTCTCCGTTTTGTTGATTCCTTTCGTTTCTTAAAACTAGAGATTACGCTGTTGGCCCCCGGAGCATCATTGGCACCTTCGATTTTCCATTGGCGCTTGACCAGCTCACATTAGGATTCGTGGTCTGGATCTAGCAAGCTTGCTGACCCCTTCACTTGCTCGCGACCACGCTGCTTCTTTTACCTCTACAGTTGCCTCCCCGAGCCCCATTGGCAGCTTCGATTTGTTCTGCACGTCAGGTTAGCACTTTACCCCTCTTTCGCTTCTGTCTTGCTTCTAAAACTTTTGGTCAATCATGCCCCTCTAAAATGGATGTTTGTAACTAATGCAGCTTGACATGCCCTGAGGTCAGAACCCTGAGGACAATGGCTTCATTCGTAAGCTTACACCAAATGGACAGGACAAATCCTTTGAACGTGTGCTCTCATTAAGTGAAGGAAACGAACGGGTATTTTTCAAGGTACCACGAAATTGGCAGTTTTGGGTTTTAAGAGCTATATGAAGATAGCACATTCTGTGGATGATTCAATTACTCTGACTTGAACAAAACGAAATGAAGATGATGCTGGGAGTAGAGGACGTAAAGAGATGAAGTCTGGTGCTGCTGATTCGTCTGAAGAAAAGGGATGAAGTCAAATATGAAGTCTTAAGCATATGTCCATTGAAGAATCGTTATTCTGTTTGGAGTAGCGGTTCTTAGTTAGTTTGTTTTTTTCTTTGTTAGTTGAACAGATTGCAATATCAAAGAGAAAAGAGCAAGCAAGTGAATGTGCTCTCGGATGAACTTTCTTCGTTGAATACAGAGAAGCAAAAGTTCTTCATTCATTTCATTTCCATTTCATCTCTCGTTCTCTCCCCTCGCGTCTCAACTATCACCGTTCTCCGGTGGAAATGCAATTTGCAGTGATTCAAAAGCTAAAGCAAATGCTTCTTTGCGACAATACTTAAAAGCGTCTCAACTGTCACTGTTCTTCGGTGGAAATGCAATTTGCAGTGATTCAAAAGCTAAAGCAAATGCTTCTTTGCGACAATACTTAAAAGTCTAGATGTGCAGCGACAATCAATTTGGCTGGTAGTGTGGCGCTTATCCTGTAAAATAATTTTAATTTTTTATCATCTAAATATTGAAAAGTTTACTCTGCTTTACACATAATTTGTGATTTTATAGAAGTGTTTCATGAACCCAAAACTTATTTGAGATAACTTACCCCATGATTAAAAAAAACATTACTCAAAAATCATAACATACAAAAAGTGAACCTCGTTCATGGAAAGAACAATTGATGGTGATTGTGGACTATGGTAGAGAAGCCCTACAAGCTACCTAGAGCTCTCCAGCGACCCTATTTTGTTCACTAGAGATATCTCAAGAGAGCACAAGCTTGGACTAAAAAAATAATGGAACCCTTGGCAGAGTCGATATGTTTTTACTTAAAAACAATGATGTAAAAATCCATCTATAAAGAGATAGAATGGAGGTTCTGGAAACTACGCAGCAACAGAGATCTAAATTATAAAAGAAAGCACGATCATGTTACTCCAACATCGGCATACTCAGGCTCTTTTGGCATAGTCATCGTTGGGTTCATCATCTTCCCGAAGGTTCGATATCGCCAGAACCTACAATTGGACTCGCCATTCCATCACCTTGGACTTGCCATTCCATCACCTTGGTTGCTATCAACTTAATCACCACCGACACCAAATCCTCCAGCACCAGCCCCAAATCTAGCACTAGAAAAGCTGCTTTCACCACCTGTGCCAAAATAGTTGTTGCCGCCGCCGCCACCGCCACCCGCAACAGAGTAATTACCACCACTTCCATATGCTCCACCACCAACACCACCACCACCACCATTTGCATAGCCTGTACCACTGCCACGGCCACCGCCACTGCCACTTCCACCTAGATAATTTCCTCCACTCCCATAGCTACCATCACCATAATTGCCTCCTCCGTAACCGTTGCTGCCACCATAGCCACCACTGCCATAGCCACCACCACCAAAGCCACCAGCCTCATTTCCTCCACCACCATAGCCAGGACTTCCTCCATAGCTAGAGACCGTTGCCGGCCATAGCCGCCATCACCATAGCCACCAGCCTCATTTCCTCTGCCACCAAAGCCGTCGTTGCCACCACCATAGCCAGGACCTCCTCCATAGCCAGAGCTATACCTTGGTGGCTGCCAATCTTCTGCGTAATTCACCCTTATCCCTCACCATCAGTTTTCACATGAAAAGTGATTCAGTTCCTCCTCTGCTTTTGAGATTAAAAGGGTGAGTGAGAGAAAGGAAACGAAAAGGCAATGTAGGGTCCACCATGAAAGAAAAATACTGCACAAATTATATTTTTTTGTGCTGAACTTTTGGAAAAGGCAGACAGAATGAGACACAAACCAGTATTCCTTGCGGAACTGCTGAATGTTAGAGTAATAGCAAACTCCCAGTCTGCTAGTTGACTTTCAGAAGGCAGATTTCCATACACTGCAACAGGAAACAGACTTAATTCTCGATGGACGATCAAAATCTCATGAAAGAAAAATAACTGTGCCCATCGAAGGTCACAAAATTAACAGACAATACATGCTTGCTAGGATCTCTCCAATTAAGTAACATATGAAATCCAAGAGAAAGAAATTACAGAAAGAACACTCACCCAATAGGTAAGCCACTTCATAAAGGAACTACTCCCGGCCAACTCTTCAATTGGATAGCCCCTGTACCTGAGTATCCCTTCATCCCCATCGATGTAGCAAATTGACGACCCAACAGGAGCTGTGTTCAGATATCCAGGATCCTAAAGCTTGAGTCCCTTTTCATCCTTTCCCATTGTTATCTGTCGAATTGCCAGCAACAAGTGTGACATCCAGACATAACATCCGTGCAAAAGAATTTGCAGAAAAAATTTGCTGCTATACAAGCTGGTAACTACGTCCTAAAGAAAATCCGTCGGCAATTAAAGTTAGTCGAGGCCTATGAGAGCATTTTGAAAGACTACTAAACCGCAAACTACCACATCTCACAACCAATAAATATACAAAAATCAATTCTGCACATCGTTAAGCTCACCTGCTTCAAATCGGTGGCCTTGACGGTGCCCTTTCCCGAGACCAGAACCCAGTACTTACGACCAGTGCGCTCGTTGACAACGTTGAGGTTTCTGGGAGGCGGGACCTGAGCCGAGGCGGAGCTCAGCCCGACAATCGGCGCCGCCACATGATATTCATAATGCAGGCAGTAACAAGTGCTAACAACATCTATTGATTTTTTATTTTTTTTTACTTCGCTTTGGAGTCACCATATATACAAAAACAAGGAGGAAAGGTATCTGGAGATGGGGCACTGATAATGTGGCAGAAAGAACAAATTCCCTTCATAGCTTAGATACCATACATTATTCCACAATCCTAGGAGTCATATTTCACGTTTTACAGGATCAAAAGTCCAGAAAGTGAGAAACATTTTGATTCTTTGAAGTAGTAACACATGCAAATTTTCATAAGCAACAAAAACATACAGATTTGGACACAAAATAAGGGGTACATTTTAATCTTACTTTCCAGAAAATTGCTGAGTGAACCAGGAATCATGATTTCCCAGAATTACTGCTTTCACAAGTTCAAGCTTCGCAACGCTCCTAACGAGCTCAACATTCTCATCACCAAAATCACCTGATCAGATAGCATAATCACTGATTGAAGGAAATTGACAGAATGTAAGAATTTTAAGACTGATAAAGAATGAAACAAAGCATCAAACACTTGGCATGAAAGGAGATCTAACAATGATCGCCATTTAAGCAATTAGTTTGACGCATGAAAAAGAAGAGAAGATGAAAATGTTGCAATGTTGGACATGATGCCTCTTTTAAGTAAATGTCTCAATCTCGGGTGGTACAAGTGACAATTATTAGATCCTTCTTCGTATTTTCACAAATTCTCCCAACTCTACATCTGTCAATCAGTTGTATACAATCCTTTTGGGCCAAGGGATTAAGAAGGAAATAATCTTCGTTCCAGTCCAAGGTTTTGTATACCTAGAACACAACTATGGAATGAAATCAGCCTAATCCTATCCATCCGTGCAAAATACAAGAGACGTGCTCTTATTTGTCTTACCCACATGTGGGACCTTTAGTCCAAATAACAGGAAGGAAGAATGGCACTAGACAACAACAGGTAGATTAGGAACAAAGGAAAAGGCTGCCACCTGTGAAGAGCACCAGATCCGGCTACAAATTCACAAGCATAAACAGGTATTAGATGGTAAGCAAGACTCTGGCTAAAAGTTCGATACGACTAAGTAATAGAAAGCAAAAGTAAAAAAGGCAGCACTAAACTAGAAGGAAAAAATAGGTAGCTGCCACAAGGAGAAACTCTTAGCCAAAGAAATCACAACAAAGATAAGTTTTATGACACACTCCAAAGTCATGAAGACTCATACACTATGCCTGTTGCTTCAGGCATTGGTATTAAGAAGTAGACTGCTTACACCATGCCTATCTGGAGCATCACCCCTTTGTAATGCAGGATGAAAGAAGTGCCCTGTCGTTACAAAACTAAAAATCCAAAGGGAAGCATGTAAAAGATCTGTCTCATGATTTTTGGCATTTGGTTTTCTAGTGAGACACACCTCAGACAAACCAATTAACCCAAACTCAAGCTTCACCATGCAACAGTGTACATGAGATGCTTTTAGAATGCGACACTGGTTTCCAACAGAATCCTCAACCAGGGTTTAAATTCATCAGGGACCAAACGTCCATCCAATCTAAAGCCTATAAAGCTCTTGCACCCTCTTAATTATTTTCTCTTTTGGAAATAGAATTCATCAAATATAGACAGACTAGCATGGAACACTTATTAGTTCACCAAACGATTCATTTTATGCGCTAGGCCAATGGGCAGTCCTTGACCAGCAAAAGGAAAATTGCTCCGAGTTCCTTTTTTCTTCTAACCCACTAAATCACATGACGCTCTGTGCATTTTTCTCTGTTGGACCAATGCTCTTCTCAATTACAGAAAGAAGAACCCAAACAAAAAGAAAAAAATGTCAACTTTCCTTTTCTAACGGATAGACAGAAGCCATTCACCAACCAGAACAAATCTTGGGAAAAGAAACTAGACGAGAAATCGCAGCGGCGTGAGCATTCAAGAAGAGTACCTTCAAGAAACGGAGGGCCTTCGTGTCCTCCTCGAGATCCCATTGATCATGCTTCGGACAAAACATAAAATTAAAAAACAACAATTGATATATATAAAAAAATAGACAAGGCCTTTCCCATCACCCAAGTGTAGGAGAGAAGACTTACGACGTCCCCGACGACAGCGATTCGAACAGAGGAAACCGCCATGCGAGAGCAAGCGCGAGCTGAGCTGCTCTTGGGCGCGGTGGAAAGAGGAGGGGCCGTGAAGCAGCGGGCCAAAGGATATGGCGCGTGCCGCGACGCGCTCAACATCGAGATATCTTCCCTCCTCGGTTCGGGTTGGCGACATCTGGCTCGCCCAACTACGATCCAGTAGAAGGTGGGCGGGGCCGCTTTCGCCATCGTCCCGAGATCACACGTGTCGCGGTCCGGCATGGACGACGGGCACGTGTCGTCGTTGGGTCTCGATCGAGCTCATGATCAAACTCTCGGACCGATAAAAAAATGTAAGGATGGTATAATTTTTTTTTTCGAAAACGATAGTGCAATTGAGATTTTAAACCTTTTGAAAAATATAATCAAGTTTTTTTATTAATTCTATCCAACTTAATTAAAAAAACTGTCAACATAGTTTTTTTTTCTCGTTACTGATGTGGCTAAAACTACACTATTTTACTTTAAATTTGATTTTTAATCTAAATACTTTAATTTAAAAATTGAAACAGCAAAACTAGGCAAGGGCCTACATGACATCGTCCCACCAATGGTTTGATGATGGTGGGGTGAGGGTTGCTTGAGTTCATAAAGAGTCAGCCGGCGGGCGGCAACCTTGGCCGACCGCAAGCAAGGTTGTCAACGCCTTGCCTCACCATTACGGGAAAGAGTCGTCAATAGTGAGGTGACAACTTGCCTGGTTTCATTGTTGCTTAGTTTTTAAAATCAATTTGATTAATATTTAGATTAAAGAATCAAAAGTGGACCGTGTTTTATCATCATCCTTTATGTTTTAACAACACAGGAGAAAAGTAAATACAAATAAAAGTCATATTAATTTTTGTTCTTATTGAACTCGATTGCACGAATTTCGCAAATTTTATAATTCGATTGGGCTTTTTAAAAATTTTAGAAGACACTAACCACCATGCAAGGACCACTAGTGCATTAACTAATCATTGTCAATTAAAACACGTTGATCCATATCTTAACCGGTCAAGTAGGTGAACTCGTGTAAGACATGTTTTTGTTGAACAAAAACGAGTCTACTCGTATCAATTTGTTATGAAATCTCCCTTGGAATTTACTACATTACTTAGATGTTAGGGCCAACAATTCTTCGTTGACACTTAAGAATTCCATTAGTTTCTCATTTTTTTCTAGATATTTGATCTAGGAACATTATGGTGATAGAACCTTGGGCCCGTCGCAGCCCTAGTGAGCTTTAACAGCGCCGCTTTGCACTCAGACCCAAATCTTTTCATGAGCAATTTTGACCCGGCTTCTACTGCTTAGCTTAAGGCACAATTGAACCCAAAAAATTGCAAGCTAGGTATCAAGAGAAGGGTCCTCAAGTCTATTTTTCAACAATATATGGCTTGTGCGCTAGCGTCGATTGTAGCTTTTCGAATTCCTATTTGTCCCAAGAAGTGTTGGCACGAGGCTCTTGTTGTCATGCTACGCTCATCCCTAGCCATCAAGTAGACTTGTGTCGTATTGTCATGGACAACATGCATGTATTGTTTGGTCTTGATTGAGCCCATAATTAAACACATTGGCCGATAAAAAGTTAGGATAAATTTTAGGGATATGTGTACTAAAAATCTTAAAATTTTTGAAAAATGCAATCAAATCCATTTATTAATTTCGTTCAACTTAACTAATGGAAAATGTTAAGGTTAAAAAAAAAAGATATGCAAGTAGTCATGTTGCTCAGTGAGCTATCATCATAAGCAACTTAGCCCCTTTTAACTCCTACAAAAGTTTCATAAAGAAACAACACGCCTCCCACATCATATATACTATATAGACCGACGTATGCACCGTCAGCTCCGGCGTTGACCAAGAAAATCGAACGAGCTCCTCACGGAACAACACGAGTGAAACTTACAAGTAACATCAACACATTGGCAAAAACAAGGAAAGATCGGATCGACGTCAGAGGCATTTCTTTGATGTATTCGTGTACGTAACCCGACCGTATAGAGTAGCAGGCTGGCTTCTCAGGCATTAACGTTGACTTCCACGTTGGTGAAACCCGTCTGACCATCTCGTTATTACCCTTGATTGCTGCGTCACGCGGCCGCTCGATCAATATCGGATTTCTGCGCGCGGAGGACAGCATGCATCATGGCCGACAAAGAGGACGGCCATTCTCGGATCACTTTATTTCCATCACTAAATTATGTGGATCTCACGTGAGACTCACATGATCTGATGATTATGATGTAATGGACTCACATGTATCGAATATCCACGATACTTGTTTTGTAAACAAAGCTTCAATATGTAAAGTCAATAGAAGAGTTGGTCCAATTAGATAAAAGTCAGAATTCTAGAACTGATGTGAAATTTAAGCCACCACATGAGCATGTGGTCCAACAAATCCAATATAAACCAGTTCAAACACGGACGGCCTCATCCATGTGACTCATCAAAAATGGCTTCCAGTGATAATCACATCCTTCTTTTTCTCTTCTTCTCCTTTCTCTCCCTCCTCCAAATCGAATCATGCATGGCCCAAAACGTCAAAGGAGGATATTGGTTCCCGGACAGCGGCATCACAGCCTCCGGCATCGACTCGACCCTCTTCACTCATCTCTTCTGCGCGTTCGCTGACCTCGATGCATCGACAAACCAGGTGGTCATATCGTCGTCGAACGCTCAGTCTTTTGCGGCCTTCACTAGTGACGTCCAGCAGAAGAACCCGTCGATCGCAACCCTCCTGTCCATCGGAGGCGGCGGCTCAAACGCGGATGACTTTGCGTCCATGGCGAGCCAGTCCAGCTCCCGAAAGACTTTCATCGATTCCTCCATAGCCGTAGCTCGTTCCAACGGCTTTCATGGCCTTGATCTTGATTGGGAATACCCGGACACCGATGAGAAGATGGCCAACTTTGGGTTGCTCCTCCAGGAGTGGCGGACTGCGGTGGCTGCTGAGGCGGCCAGCTCGGGCGAGGACGCTTTGCTTTTATCAGCGGCGGTCTATTACTCGCCCCACTAATGGTCACCCACGGATTATCCAGTGTCCGCCATGGCAGCGAGCTTGGATTGGATCAACGCGATGGCCTATGATTTCTTTGGACCCCTTTGGTCCTCCACCACAGGACCACTCGCTGCCCTCTATAACCCAGGTAGGTTTGGCAACTTTGACTTTTTTTTTTTTTTTTGGCTTATAAAATTTGACTATTCTGAGGTACAAGGAAGTTTTCTTCTTTTTTTGTATCATGACTTTGAAGTTTCGTTACCTTAACGTCAACCAAATCACAACATTGTCTTCCATTCAAAGCATACGATGTCATTCCACGAGTAATTAACTTGAACTTTGTTGTTCATTAAAAATCCTTCATTTGTACGCACCAAATTTGTAAATTTCTTGATATATGCGACATCTGAAATCATCCGTCCTTTAATCTAGGGAACGGCTTAAGTGGAGATGATGGGCTGAGCGCATGGATTCAAAGCTGGCATGCCGGCAGAGCAAATAGTGCTTGGCTTCCCATTCTATGGGCGTGCTTTCGCCCTCGCAGATGCCAATGACCACGGCTACTTCGCGCCCTTCACTGGGGCGGCGATATCCTCCGATGGTTCGATCGTGTACAATCAGATCACGACATACATATCCCAAAACAGCGCAACCACGGTGTACAACGCCACGGTCGTGTCTGCTTATTGCTATTCTGGGACGACATGGATAAGCTATGATGATACGCAAACCATCTCTACAAAGGTCGCGTACGCCAAGGGAAGAGGACTTAAAGGTTACTTTGCATGGCACGTTGCTGGTGATGACAACTGGGTTCTCTCTCAAACAGGTGAATTTATGAGATTTGTGTTCCCACCACTAATCATTCATTTGAAATTTTCTATTATTCTTTCTTCTTCCCAAATTTAGCCCCAACCCTAGTTAAATACAGTATAGTCAACCGAACCATCATCTTCCCAATATCTAATAATGTCCTTGTCTGTTGTGATCGTATTTATATTCCAAGTTCAGCCGTCGAAGAAAAATTGTTGTCTTTGTTTTTGTAATTATGTACTAGAGGTATATACGGATCTTACCTTTTAAAGAATATATAGGGTTCCGTTAAGTCCGACGCCACTTTATTAAATCTGGGTTGATTGCGTGATTTGGATCATTTTGCACGAAGAGAAAGTTGCCTTGGTGAGTCAAAGTTTATTACGTGAAGAAATGGTCAAATTGATATTAATTTGAATGCTTCCAGGATTTGGTTCTACTTCGTCGTAGCTTTTCCTTCTTCTTCTTCTCTGTCTCTCTCTCTCTCTCTCTCTCTCTCTCTCTTCTTGGTCTGAGGATAGCAAAAAAAAAAGGTCAAACTTTCTAGATCCGGTGATCGAAGTTATTACATTCTAGCCTAAGGTCCTTCATTCTCAACCTCTTGTTGCAGCTTCAAGTTCATGGTGACCTAGACGACAGAGAAGACATTATCTACAGATGCTGATTGAAGTTCAGACCGATAATGTAATGGATTTATAGTCTCCATCTCAAAATACAATGTATTTCTCAGCGGCCAATAAAACAACGATGCTTTTTACAAGACGAAATGATCTGGTAACTTGAGAGGATCAATCAAATGTCAAGTATGTTCTTGAAAAAATGTGCAAGAAAAAGAAGTAGTAAGGATGCTCTTCACAAAATATAAGTCTTATTCTTAAGAAAAGGAAATAAGAATGAAGATTACAGCTTTAGTAGAAATAAACATACACCTTGAATGCTCAATTTGTAGGAATGCTTGATTTCGAAAGATGTACCAATTGGAATGAGAAAAACGCATGTCTATTATCTCCTACTTTAATCTCATTTCTAACCTCCGAGTACAAAACGGCGACATGCAGAGACTTCATTTTGTATTTACCCACGTCATATCAACATCTGCAAATCTGGCCCCTGTTATCTTGTTGATAATATGATCCTATATTCAGTTCATTATCGCTCGTCTTAATTTTATTGACATTTTATTGTCCACATTAAGTTACGAAACTGCCCATTAATCATATTGAGTTGTGTGGATATTGCCCAATGTCATATAACTGCTTTGATGGAAGAAGTTATACGAAGGAGTATGAAGATCGCCCGATGTCATAAGGTTATCTCGATGGAAGTAGTTATATGAAGAGGATATAAATAGGTCTAAACCAAACATTCTTAAAAAGTGAGAACACATTATTGACATTGAGAGGAATTGGTCAGAAGTACCCATCCACCAATATTCAAAAACCTGATTTCGAATCAAATTTCATCAATAGTTAGAGATCAATATATGATCTTTCAAATTTCCACATTCAAATGTTATTATGTATGAGGCCAAATATCACTGTCAAGCTTGTGGCGGATTGGTAGAGCTTAATACGGTGTTAGTCTTACCCTATATCGTAATTGTAACTCTAGAAGGAGCTTTAATTTGTAATCATAGATTTAACCGTCGGTAGAAGATATGAATTTAAAATAGAAAGGAAGACAATGGATCTTAATAATCATTAAAGAAAGAAAAGGAAGAAATGATTTGAGGTTGTTAAATTATGTATCGAATTTGGGCCAACATACGAGATGTGACTCTATTGGTGGATATAGACCGATCCGTGGTAGATGAGTTGTAAAAGAAAAGTCCGAGTTGGGTGTTGATTTAATGTTGCCTTCTTCAGATTATGATCTCGGATTACGGATTGTTTTGCTCGTTGGATACTTTCAATCCAGGGTCGGCCTCAACGATATAATCTCCAGGTTTGATCATAGAAAGGCTGTTGTTGACTGGACTGTAAGGGCTGAGGAGCAGCAGCACAAAGGGAAAGAAAAAGGAAAATGTAGGACGTTCTTGAGTTAAAAGAGTTTTGCTTTGGGCTCGAAGGCACGTGGATTTGTTGTATAAATTGACATTTAATTAAGTCTTTTCATTTATGAATAATTTAAATTTGGATGTAATTTAGGTATAAAAAAACTTAAAGTGCGTGAATTTAATTATAATAGATTACTTGATGTTGGCTCTTTTCCAAGAATTGATACCGACACTCGAACCAACCAATGTAAATCTCTTGTGACATTGAATATTTCTCATTTAGTTTTATGGTGGTTTCTTGTTGATCTTTGAATTACAAGATCATGTCACTTTTTGCATTAGTAATAGAGATGAATGATTTTTTGTATGCCAACGAAAAAGAAAGCAATGAAATGAATGCATTCACCGAAATATATATTCAACACAAATCTTTCAAATCTTTTATTGTATCATCAAAATGCCCTAACCCATTATGGTCCGAATACCCGAAATTATATTAATAATGTCACAAATATATCTTAAATGGAATTAAAATCAAATAATATATATTACACATGTATAAATTGGGATTTCGTCACGATTGTACTCAATAGTTGGTAAGTTTATGATTTATTGCAACATAAAATAGTTAAGATATTTATGTCATAGTAAAAATAATTTATATTTTCTTTAAAGTTGTTTGTCCTTTTTGGAATCATTTCTTTCACTCTCAATCAGTTCTGTCGTACGGCAGACATCGAAACTTTCACGTGCATGTCTCACCGTTCCGGAAAAGATTGAACGACAAGTTCGGCAAGCCCGACCGAGCGAGAAAATATTGGGTAGGTCTGTCTTGCCAAGTGGGCGGTGAGTCAGTCCACTCACCGTTCGCCACGTGGCGAGGCGGTCCCACACTGTCAGAAAGATTTGAAACTCGGTCCAACGTGGCTCCGTTTCTTCTCCGTCTCTTCTCCGTTAGCAAATTGAGGAAGACGATTTCCCGCTCCTCTCTTCATCCTTCAAGGCCGAGAAAATATTCAGTGGTATGCGCGCGCCACGTCATCGGCTGACGTGGCACGCATGTTCCACTTATTGACTGACATGTGGCGACCGGGCCCACCTCTGTCAGATTTCTCCCACCTTCAGTCCCTTGCTAAACGCCGTCTCCTCTCCGTTTCTGTTTTTTCACCTTCCACTGTGCACTCCCTCTTCTTTCTTTTGAACCAAAATACGCCGCGCGCTCCTCACTCAACTCCTTTCCTCCTCTCGCTCACCTCCCTCCCTCCCTCCTCTCGCTCAGCCCTACCCGCTTCTTCCACCTCTACCGTCGCGAGCCCTCGATTTGTTCTCAGGTTAGCACTTTAGCCCTCGTTTGCTTCAGTCCTTCACCCTCTTCGACACCGACGGCGACGGCCGGATCGCCCCGTTGGAGCTCGAGATCCTCATGCGCTCCCTCGGCGGCAACCCCACCTAGGCCCAGCTCAAGTCCATCATCGCCGGCGAGAGCCTCGCCTCCCCTTTCGGCTTCCCCTGGTTCCTCGATCTCATGTCCAAGCACCTCAAGGCCGAGCCCTTCGATCGCCAGCTCCGCAACGCCTTCAAGGTGCTCGACAAAGAGTCCACTGGCTACGTTTTCGTCGCCGATCTGCGCCACATCCTCTCCAGCATCAGCGAGAAGCTTGAGCCCTCGGAGTTCGACGAGTGGATCCAGGAGTTCGATGTCGGGTCCGAGGGGAGGATCCGGTACGAGGATTTCATCCTCAGGATGGGCGCCAAGTGAAAACGAGAGTCCCCAGGAGAAGGTAATTTCCAATTTGTGATGTTTGGGTGTTTTTCCCCGAACTTGTGTTTTCTTTTTCCCTTTTTCCTATGCCTCGCGGTGTTTGTTCTCTTTGGGATTGGAAGACTGTTTTGGAGTGGCTGTGCAATGTTCAATGTGGCATTTGTCCCTTTTGTTGTTTATTTTTCCCCCTAAGTTGGCTACTGAGTTGTTAATTTGTTCGGTTAATGCATAGCCGTTTATTTTTGCAGACATGAGGCGATAAACCTGAGTGAACTAAGAAATAGTGGAAGTAGCTGTTAGCTTCATTTGAGATTACTGAAAACATGTTTTAAAGGCGATAAACCTGAGTGAACTAAGAAATAGTGGAAGTAGCTGTTAGCTTCATTTGAGATTACTGAAAACATGTTTTAACGTTAGTATGCTGGATCTGGAAAAGCAAATCACGAATCAAGCTAAAAGTTTGTGATTTTGAATCTAGATTATACGTGCACGTGCTCTATGTTTTGTCTTCTTTGAAAAGGAATGTTTATACGTGGATTAAAGTAATCTTAATATGCTGCTTGAACTCTTGGATTTCTCCCTTGAAATATCGTGGGCACTTTTTCTCTCTTTACACAAACATCAACTGATGAACCTTCTTGTAGTCTTGCAGTATTTGCGGCTCACCAATTGCAAAAGTCATTCTGCCCATTGTCTGGGGTCAAATTTTAAGTTCCTCATTCATTCTATGTAAATGCAGGATTTCTTTAGGACTAGAGAAGTTGGCAAGTTTCTTAGTGGGGCTTTGGCTGGAGCCATGACTAAGGCTGTCCTTGCTCCTCTTGAGACAATCAGGTTTAAACAGTTCTTTTGTCACCAAGCATTTTATTTGCATTTTTCTCACAATATGAAATTTCAAGTGCTATCCTGTCATACTTAACTATTTTCTAAAAAAAGAAAGTATTCCACATTATAGCTTTATTCAATTCTTATCTTGTACATCTTGAACCATACGCCCCCACCCCAATTTATGTAAAGTTTTCAGTTGAGGTGTTTTCAGGATTTGGGATTTACTGAACTTGCTGTCTATTAGTCTCGTCTCATGGTTAACTTTATGGACAACGTGTCTGTCCAAGAGAATATGCGATAATTATAGTTGTAGTACTTCGTGACGAAATTTGCAAAATCCATCTTTTATTTCCAACTCGATCCTTTTAATTAACTAAATTATTGTCCTTTGTTCTCTGAAATTTATGCTTGGCGAGCAACCAAGTGATATTTGTATTCATATCCAACCTTGGTAGCTAAGTTGTTGAAAGTATTGCCTCTGGCAGGCTTAAAATTTGCAGGACAAGAATGATTGTTGGCATCGGATCAAAAAGCATTGCCGGTAGTTTCTTTGAGGTCATGGGGCAGCAGGGATGGCAAGGACTTTGGGCTAGCAATACAATCAATATGCTCCGCATCATTCCTACCCAGGCAGTTGAGCTTGGAACATTCGAGTGTGTCAAGCGAGCAATGACATCTGGCACAAAAACAGTGGAAGCAGAATGAGTATCCCAAGATGCAATTAGATGGTCTGATCTTAGGTTGTCCCCTTCCTGGATCTCTCCAGTTGCCGTTGCCGGTGCAGCTGCTCGATTGCCGGCGCAGCTGCTCAATTGCCGGCATTCTGGTGTGCCATCCCTTTGAAGTTCTGAACGTATCCAAACTTCTGCTTCCATCCTGTGTGCATCATTGTCTTAGCTTACTTTTGCTTTCATTGTTTGAGTTGTACGAAGATAGTCATCTGTTCTTAATTCTGATGGTATCTTGATGCCGTAAGAGCTTTTCGAAACTGAAATTGTATTAATTCCTTTGTAGGATCGGTTGACTGTAAATCCAGACATTTACCCTAGCTTAAGAGTCGCTTTAAGTAAGATCTATCGAGATGGTGGAATTGGGGCATTTTATGCTGGTCTTTCACCCACGCTTATTGGGATGCTACCATACAGCACAACTTACTACTTTATCTATGAGACAGCCAAGAAGTCTTACTGTTCAGGACAGAATAAGAAGTCCCTAAGCTGTCCCGAGATGCTTCTAATTGGAGCATTTGCTGGTGAAAATCCCTCCTTATTAAGAATGCCGGTTGAATGATGCTACCCTAGTCATTTTCCTCTTTTACCATTTCAATGGTCTCCTGTACTTCTAGAAAATTAGGAGTTGCAAAACCATTGGTGGCATTTTTACCAATCTGCACGACTGAATAATGTCTCCTTTCGCCCTTTTCTGTCGCTTTGCCAGGTTTTACAGCTAGCACCATAAGCTTCCTGTTGGAAGTGGCAAGGAAGAGGCTAATGGTGGGAGCTCTGCAAGGGAAGTGTCCACCCCACATGGCGGCGGCATTGGCCGAATTCATTAGGGAGAGGGTCTGCTAGGGCTGTACAAAGGGTGGGGCGCAAGTTGTTTGAAAGTCATGCCCTCAACAGGCATCACCTTGATGTTCTATGAATCTTGGAAAGATATTTTGGTTGTTGGCAGACGTCCCATGTAACAAGTAGAGAGTAATTCTTATGTAACGGCTCAAGAACAAGTCCCATATGACGATGCAACTAATAGTTCCAACCATATTTTCATTGATCTGGCAGGGGTTATTGTTTGAGAATCTTTGCTTATGTGATGTGGGTCATTTGTTTTGCCCACTAATTTAAGTTATTCCGACAAATTTTAATGGAAAGGATTGTTTCCTTCTCCTATTCTTTTGCATGATTTCCTTGCAACTGAAAATATCTTTGGCGATGCTTTCTGATTATTTCTTGCTTCTCCAAAGAGCAAATATGTGCTCAGTTGCAGGGTGCCCTGTTTGTTAGTTGATCATGTCGCCCATGTTGGGTAAGTGGATTATTGGAAAGATTGAATCACCATCAACAGTCATTAGTCACATGTAAAATAGGAAACGGGTCCAAGTAGAGAGTAGGAAAGGCATGGCAAAATCTACATGCTTTTAATTGAACAAGTTCCTCATCCATGCACAGGACAGGACAACCTGTTGGGACATTGCCTCTCCCTCATTTCCTAATTCAAATGTATACCAGAACTCAGTCAAAATTTCATTTAATAGCCAACAGATCACTAGCATTGACCGACCATGCGCTACAAAAACAGATCTATGGTCCACCAATGACTGTTCGAATGACTGTTGTATTGCCCATTGAAATAGAAGCAAGTCTGTTCGAGTATTTTTGTCTCTTCACCAAGTCTAATCACCTAAACAATCTCTCGACAACATTCAACAAGGAAAAAGGATAGGAGAGGGATCCCTATGCAACTTCCCATCAGACAAATCCAATTTCTTCATCTTTTCTTCGCACTAGAACAATTGTCCCTTGACGATCCTCTCCATCTTAAGAACAATGGAACACAATTTCGCGTCTATGAGGGCAAACAGCAGCTGAATGTCATTATCTGTTTGAGGCCATGATTTCTTCTTCCACCCTTTCTTCTTCTTGCGTAGTTCCTTCAATGTCACAGATTCCTGCATATGGTAGCAGTAAGACCAAAGCACCATAAATTTGAAATTTTACTAGCAAGTCGTATTCACCACTGGTTAACAAAACACAAACAGCTGCCAGTTTGTTCCATCTAACTGGTGCATAAGTCCATGAAAATATATCTATACGACCTGCAATGAACTATATAGAAAAAGGAAGCACGGAGTTTGGAATCTCTCAGCATAAAAATTTGAGCTACTACCATGAAAATTGTAAGTTCCAGAAGAGGACAAATGCAGAATAACAGATAGGCATAAGCTATTATTCTGGGAGAGAACCCCTTCCTAGTTTCTCCACTGACAAAGAGTTCGACCATATAACTCTGAATCAATGAAAGCTGGTATAGAAGTGTGATGGAATTTATACCATCTCAGTGATTCGCTGCAGTTGCTCTTCATAAGATTTATGCATTTGCTCCTCCAACTTCATGAGCTCTCCTTTAGTGTATCCTTCCAAGGAACCAACAACTTGTTGCTGCTCATGGAGCTTCATTGCCCCTTTCTGTTGATAGACATTTACGTCTCAAAATTGAATGAAAAGTGACTGGCGCACATTAATTAACACGCTTCTGACACTTACAATCAATTGTTGTCAACTTACCTTCATTTCAACAAATAAATCATCTGCATAGGGTTTTCCATCATTCTGCACCATGACCATGTTTCCAAGCGATAGCAGATGCTGAACCTGATCAATCCTCTTGGTTTCATCCTTGGTCTTGTTGTCAAAAGCACCCTTCGATTCTCACAGAATTAAAATGTCCTATGAAAAAAGGATGATGGTGCATTAAGCAGAATTTAAGATATTAACACACTAAAGAGAGACAAAGCTTCATGCAGAGAGGTTCATATCCTATGTACGTTGGGTCAGAGATCTTTTGGCACAGTTGAGTGTATTGGCAATGGAGTGCCTTCGATGTTAAGCAAGTTTGAGCTAGATAAGCTGTCTCAAGTTCATCATAAGGATTACCCTGCGGCTGTTGCAGCTTCTCCATTTCTTCATCAGGCTCTTCAATCTTCTTCAAAGAAAGGCAGCGAAAGGGAGAAGTAAGTTTCTTAGATGCAAGTCTGGGTGATGATGTTAAGGGAACCTGTGGAACTGCAATACAACACAATATAGACCATATGTCAATCTTGCAGATGCCACTTTGGCATTGAATGGATATCTCTATATAAATGTGGATTTGATTTTCAACGTACAAGTAGAGTTCATTTGGAGCTAGTAAAACTTGAAGTACATCCAGATGCCATACCAATCAACCATGATCACATGCGCTCTTTCACAAGAATAAATGCAACACCTCATACCTCATCCAATTTCTCTCACTATCAAACAGAATATACTGTATAGGTCCAAAAAGAAAAACTATTTTAACAAACGATAGATGAGGAATGCAAATCCTCTTTAGCACATACTGAATCATCTCAAAACCAAAATACTTCAATGGCACAAAATGAAAGAAACCAGCTGCAAGACTCCTGATATAGAAGTCCAATAGAATCTAAGGAATACAGACAAATTAACGCGGCTCATGCCTGCAAAATGCATTAACCGAACAAATTAACAACTCAGTAGCCAACTTAGGGGGAAAAATAAACAACAAAAGGGACAAATGCCACATTGAACATTGCACAGCCACTCCAAAACAGTCTTCCAATCCCAAAGAGAACAAACACCGCGAGGCATAGGAAAAAGGGAAAAAGAAAACACAAGTTCGGGGAAAAACACCCAAACATCACAAATTGGAAATTACCTTCTCCTGGGGACTCTCGTTTTCACTTGGCGCCCATCCTGAGGATGAAATCCTCGTACCGGATCCTCCCCTCGGACCCGACATCGAACTCCTGGATCCACTCGTCGAACTCCGAGGGCTCAAGCTTCTCGCTGATGCTGGAGAGGATGTGGCGCAGATCGGCGACAAAAACGTAGCCAGTGGACTCTTTGTCGAGCACCTTGAAGGCGTTGCGGAGCTGGCGATCGAAGGGCTCGGCCTTGAGGTGCTTGGACATGAGATCGAGGAACCAGGGGAAGCCGAAAGGGGAGGCGAGGCTCTCGCCGGCGATGATGGACTTGAGCTGGGCCTAGGTGGGGTTGCCGCCGAGGGAGCGCATGAGGATCTCGAGCTCCAACGGGGCGATCCGGCCGTCGCCGTCGGTGTCGAAGAGGGTGAAGGACTGAAGCAAACGAGGGCTAAAGTGCTAACCTGAGAACAAATCGAGGGCTCGCGACGGTAGAGGTGGAAGAAGCG
This sequence comes from Melaleuca alternifolia, assembly GCA_019926035.1. NCBI lineage: Eukaryota > Viridiplantae > Streptophyta > Magnoliopsida > Myrtales > Myrtaceae > Melaleuca > Melaleuca alternifolia. The sequence goes on along the minus strand of JAGKPW010003112.1, from coordinate 30,468 downwards.
GGTAGGGCTGAGCGAGAGGAGGGAGGGAGGGAGGTGAGCGAGAGGAGGAAAGGAGTTGAGTGAGGAGCGCGCGGCGTATTTTGGTTCAAAAGAAAGAAGAGGGAGTGCACAGTGGAAGGTGAAAAAACAGAAACGGAGAGGAGACGGCGTTTAGCAAGGGACTGAAGGTGGGAGAAATCTGACAGAGGTGGGCCCGGTCGCCACATGTCAGTCAATAAGTGGAACATGCGTGCCACGTCAGCCGATGACGTGGCGCGCGCATACCACTGAATATTTTCTCGGCCTTGAAGGATGAAGAGAGGAGCGGGAAATCGTCTTCCTCAATTTGCTAACGGAGAAGAGACGGAGAAGAAACGGAGCCACGTTGGACCGAGTTTCAAATCTTTCTGACAGTGTGGGACCGCCTCGCCACGTGGCGAACGGTGAGTGGACTGACTCACCGCCCACTTGGCAAGACAGGCCTACCCAATATTTTCTCGCTCGGTCGGGCTTGCCGAACTTGTCGTTCAATCTTTTCCGGAACGGTGAGACATGCACGTGAAAGTTTCGATGGCTGCCGTACGACAGAACTGATTGAGAGTGAAAGAAATGATTCCAAAAAGGACAAACAACTTTAAAGAAAATATAAATTATTTTTACTATGACATAAATATCTTAACTATTTTATGTTGCAATAAATCATAAACTTACCAACTATTGAGTACAATCGTGACGAAATCCCAATTTATACATGTGTAATATATATTATTTGATTTTAATTCCATTTAAGATATATTTGTGACATTATTAATATAATTTCGGGTATTCGGACCATAATGGGTTAGGGCATTTTGATGATACAATAAAAGATTTGAAAGATTTGTGTTGAATATATATTTCGGTGAATGCATTCATTTCATTGCTTTCTTTTTCGTTGGCATACAAAAAATCATTCATCTCTATTACTAATGCAAAAAGTGACATGATCTTGTAATTCAAAGATCAACAAGAAACCACCATAAAACTAAATGAGAAATATTCAATGTCACAAGAGATTTACATTGGTTGGTTCGAGTGTCGGTATCAATTCTTGGAAAAGAGCCAACATCAAGTAATCTATTATAATTAAATTCACGCACTTTAAGTTTTTTTATACCTAAATTACATCCAAATTTAAATTATTCATAAATGAAAAGACTTAATTAAATGTCAATTTATACAACAAATCCACGTGCCTTCGAGCCCAAAGCAAAACTCTTTTAACTCAAGAACGTCCTACATTTTCCTTTTTCTTTCCCTTTGTGCTGCTGCTCCTCAGCCCTTACAGTCCAGTCAACAACAGCCTTTCTATGATCAAACCTGGAGATTATATCGTTGAGGCCGACCCTGGATTGAAAGTATCCAACGAGCAAAACAATCCGTAATCCGAGATCATAATCTGAAGAAGGCAACATTAAATCAACACCCAACTCGGACTTTTCTTTTACAACTCATCTACCACGGATCGGTCTATATCCACCAATAGAGTCACATCTCGTATGTTGGCCCAAATTCGATACATAATTTAACAACCTCAAATCATTTCTTCCTTTTCTTTCTTTAATGATTATTAAGATCCATTGTCTTCCTTTCTATTTTAAATTCATATCTTCTACCGACGGTTAAATCTATGATTACAAATTAAAGCTCCTTCTAGAGTTACAATTACGATATAGGGTAAGACTAACACCGTATTAAGCTCTACCAATCCGCCACAAGCTTGACAGTGATATTTGGCCTCATACATAATAACATTTGAATGTGGAAATTTGAAAGATCATATATTGATCTCTAACTATTGATGAAATTTGATTCGAAATCAGGTTTTTGAATATTGGTGGATGGGTACTTCTGACCAATTCCTCTCAATGTCAATAATGTGTTCTCACTTTTTAAGAATGTTTGGTTTAGACCTATTTATATCCTCTTCATATAACTACTTCCATCGAGATAACCTTATGACATCGGGCGATCTTCATACTCCTTCGTATAACTTCTTCCATCAAAGCAGTTATATGACATTGGGCAATATCCACACAACTCAATATGATTAATGGGCAGTTTCGTAACTTAATGTGGACAATAAAATGTCAATAAAATTAAGACGAGCGATAATGAACTGAATATAGGATCATATTATCAACAAGATAACAGGGGCCAGATTTGCAGATGTTGATATGACGTGGGTAAATACAAAATGAAGTCTCTGCATGTCGCCGTTTTGTACTCGGAGGTTAGAAATGAGATTAAAGTAGGAGATAATAGACATGCGTTTTTCTCATTCCAATTGGTACATCTTTCGAAATCAAGCATTCCTACAAATTGAGCATTCAAGGTGTATGTTTATTTCTACTAAAGCTGTAATCTTCATTCTTATTTCCTTTTCTTAAGAATAAGACTTATATTTTGTGAAGAGCATCCTTACTACTTCTTTTTCTTGCACATTTTTTCAAGAACATACTTGACATTTGATTGATCCTCTCAAGTTACCAGATCATTTCGTCTTGTAAAAAGCATCGTTGTTTTATTGGCCGCTGAGAAATACATTGTATTTTGAGATGGAGACTATAAATCCATTACATTATCGGTCTGAACTTCAATCAGCATCTGTAGATAATGTCTTCTCTGTCGTCTAGGTCACCATGAACTTGAAGCTGCAACAAGAGGTTGAGAATGAAGGACCTTAGGCTAGAATGTAATAACTTCGATCACCGGATCTAGAAAGTTTGACCTTTTTTTTTTGCTATCCTCAGACCAAGAAGAGAGAGAGAGAGAGAGAGAGAGAGAGAGACAGAGAAGAAGAAGAAGGAAAAGCTACGACGAAGTAGAACCAAATCCTGGAAGCATTCAAATTAATATCAATTTGACCATTTCTTCACGTAATAAACTTTGACTCACCAAGGCAACTTTCTCTTCGTGCAAAATGATCCAAATCACGCAATCAACCCAGATTTAATAAAGTGGCGTCGGACTTAACGGAACCCTATATATTCTTTAAAAGGTAAGATCCGTATATACCTCTAGTACATAATTACAAAAACAAAGACAACAATTTTTCTTCGACGGCTGAACTTGGAATATAAATACGATCACAACAGACAAGGACATTATTAGATATTGGGAAGATGATGGTTCGGTTGACTATACTGTATTTAACTAGGGTTGGGGCTAAATTTGGGAAGAAGAAAGAATAATAGAAAATTTCAAATGAATGATTAGTGGTGGGAACACAAATCTCATAAATTCACCTGTTTGAGAGAGAACCCAGTTGTCATCACCAGCAACGTGCCATGCAAAGTAACCTTTAAGTCCTCTTCCCTTGGCGTACGCGACCTTTGTAGAGATGGTTTGCGTATCATCATAGCTTATCCATGTCGTCCCAGAATAGCAATAAGCAGACACGACCGTGGCGTTGTACACCGTGGTTGCGCTGTTTTGGGATATGTATGTCGTGATCTGATTGTACACGATCGAACCATCGGAGGATATCGCCGCCCCAGTGAAGGGCGCGAAGTAGCCGTGGTCATTGGCATCTGCGAGGGCGAAAGCACGCCCATAGAATGGGAAGCCAAGCACTATTTGCTCTGCCGGCATGCCAGCTTTGAATCCATGCGCTCAGCCCATCATCTCCACTTAAGCCGTTCCCTAGATTAAAGGACGGATGATTTCAGATGTCGCATATATCAAGAAATTTACAAATTTGGTGCGTACAAATGAAGGATTTTTAATGAACAACAAAGTTCAAGTTAATTACTCGTGGAATGACATCGTATGCTTTGAATGGAAGACAATGTTGTGATTTGGTTGACGTTAAGGTAACGAAACTTCAAAGTCATGATACAAAAAAAGAAGAAAACTTCCTTGTACCTCAGAATAGTCAAATTTTATAAGCCAAAAAAAAAAAAAAAAGTCAAAGTTGCCAAACCTACCTGGGTTATAGAGGGCAGCGAGTGGTCCTGTGGTGGAGGACCAAAGGGGTCCAAAGAAATCATAGGCCATCGCGTTGATCCAATCCAAGCTCGCTGCCATGGCGGACACTGGATAATCCGTGGGTGACCATTAGTGGGGCGAGTAATAGACCGCCGCTGATAAAAGCAAAGCGTCCTCGCCCGAGCTGGCCGCCTCAGCAGCCACCGCAGTCCGCCACTCCTGGAGGAGCAACCCAAAGTTGGCCATCTTCTCATCGGTGTCCGGGTATTCCCAATCAAGATCAAGGCCATGAAAGCCGTTGGAACGAGCTACGGCTATGGAGGAATCGATGAAAGTCTTTCGGGAGCTGGACTGGCTCGCCATGGACGCAAAGTCATCCGCGTTTGAGCCGCCGCCTCCGATGGACAGGAGGGTTGCGATCGACGGGTTCTTCTGCTGGACGTCACTAGTGAAGGCCGCAAAAGACTGAGCGTTCGACGACGATATGACCACCTGGTTTGTCGATGCATCGAGGTCAGCGAACGCGCAGAAGAGATGAGTGAAGAGGGTCGAGTCGATGCCGGAGGCTGTGATGCCGCTGTCCGGGAACCAATATCCTCCTTTGACGTTTTGGGCCATGCATGATTCGATTTGGAGGAGGGAGAGAAAGGAGAAGAAGAGAAAAAGAAGGATGTGATTATCACTGGAAGCCATTTTTGATGAGTCACATGGATGAGGCCGTCCGTGTTTGAACTGGTTTATATTGGATTTGTTGGACCACATGCTCATGTGGTGGCTTAAATTTCACATCAGTTCTAGAATTCTGACTTTTATCTAATTGGACCAACTCTTCTATTGACTTTACATATTGAAGCTTTGTTTACAAAACAAGTATCGTGGATATTCGATACATGTGAGTCCATTACATCATAATCATCAGATCATGTGAGTCTCACGTGAGATCCACATAATTTAGTGATGGAAATAAAGTGATCCGAGAATGGCCGTCCTCTTTGTCGGCCATGATGCATGCTGTCCTCCGCGCGCAGAAATCCGATATTGATCGAGCGGCCGCGTGACGCAGCAATCAAGGGTAATAACGAGATGGTCAGACGGGTTTCACCAACGTGGAAGTCAACGTTAATGCCTGAGAAGCCAGCCTGCTACTCTATACGGTCGGGTTACGTACACGAATACATCAAAGAAATGCCTCTGACGTCGATCCGATCTTTCCTTGTTTTTGCCAATGTGTTGATGTCACTTGTAAGTTTCACTCGTGTTGTTCCGTGAGGAGCTCGTTCGATTTTCTTGGTCAACGCCGGAGCTGACGGTGCATACGTCGGTCTATATAGTATATATGATGTGGGAGGCGTGTTGTTTCTCTATGAAACTTTTGTAGGAGTTAAAAGGGGCTAAGTTGCTTATGATGATAGCTCACTGAGCAACATGACTACTTGCATATCTTTTTTTTTTAACCTTAACATTTTCCATTAGTTAAGTTGAACGAAATTAATAAATGGATTTGATTGCATTTTTCAAAAATTTTAAGATTTTTAGTACACATATCCCTAAAATTTATCCTAACTTTTTATCGGCCAATGTGTTTAATTATGGGCTCAATCAAGACCAAACAATACATGCATGTTGTCCATGACAATACGACACAAGTCTACTTGATGGCTAGGGATGAGCGTAGCATGACAACAAGAGCCTCGTGCCAACACTTCTTGGGACAAATAGGAATTCGAAAAGCTACAATCGACGCTAGCGCACAAGCCATATATTGTTGAAAAATAGACTTGAGGACCCTTCTCTTGATACCTAGCTTGCAATTTTTTGGGTTCAATTGTGCCTTAAGCTAAGCAGTAGAAGCCGGGTCAAAATTGCTCATGAAAAGATTTGGGTCTGAGTGCAAAGCGGCGCTGTTAAAGCTCACTAGGGCTGCGACGGGCCCAAGGTTCTCTCACCATAATGTTCCTAGATCAAATATCTAGAAAAAAATGAGAAACTAATGGAATTCTTAAGTGTCAACGAAGAATTGTTGGCCCTAACATCTAATTAATGTAGTAAATTCCAAGGGAGATTTCATAACAAATTGATACGAGTAGACTCGTTTTTGTTCAACAAAAACATGTCTTACACGAGTTCACCTACTTGACCGGTTAAGATATGGATCAACGTGTTTTAATTGACAATGATTAGTTAATGCACTAGTGGTCCTTGCATGGTGGTTAGTGTCTTCTAAAATTTTTAAAAAGCCCAATCGAATTATAAAATTTGCGAAATTCGTGCAATCGAGTTCAATAAGAACAAAAACTAATATGACTTTATTTGTATTTACTTTTCTCCTGTGTTGTTAAAACATAAAGGATGATGATAAAACACGGTCCACTTTTGATTCTTTAATCTAAATATTAATCAAATTGATTTTAAAAACTAAGCAACAATGAAACCAGGCAAGTTGTCACCTCACTATTGACGACTCTTTCCCGTAATGGTGAGGCAAGGCGTTGACAACCTTGCTTGCGGTCGGCCAAGGTTGCTGCCCGCCGGCTGACTCTTTATGAACTCAAGCAACCCTCACCCCACCATCATCAAACCATTGGTGGGACGATGTCATGTAGGCCCTTGCCTAGTTTTGCTGTTTCAATTTTTAAATTAAAGTATTTAGATTAAAAATCAAATTTAAAGTAAAATAGTGTAGTTTTAGCCACATCAGTATCGAGAAAAAAAACTATGTTGACAGTTTTTTTAATTAAATTGGATAGAATTAATAAAAAAACTTGATTATATTTTTCAAAAGGTTTAAAATCTCAATTGCACTATCGTTTTCGAAAAAAAAAATTATACCATCCTTACATTTTTTTATCGGCCCGAGAGTTTGATCATAGCTCGATCGAGACCCAACGACGACACGTGCCCGTCGTCCATGCCGGACCGCGACACGTGTGATCTCGGGACGATGGCGAAAGCGGCCCCGCCCACCTTCTACTGGATCGTAGTTGGGCGAGCCAGATGTCGCCAACCCGAACCGAGGAGGGAAGATATCGATGTTGAGCGCGTCGCGGCACGCGCCATATCCTTTGGCCCGCTGCTTCACGACCGCTCCTCTTTCCACCGCGCCCAAGAGCAGCTCAGCTCGCGCTTGCTCTCGCATGGCGGTTTCCTCTGTTCGAATCGCTGTCGTCGGGGACGTCGTAAGTCTTCTCTCCGACACTTGGGTGATGGGAAAGGCCTTGTCTATTTTTTTTTAATATATCAATTGTTGTTTTTGAATTTTATGTTTTGTCCGAAGCATGATCAATGGGATCTCGAGGAGGACACGAAGGCCCTCCGTTTCTTGAAGGTACTCTTCTTGAATGCTCACGCCGCTGCGATTTCTCGTCTAGTTTCTTTTCCCAAGATTTGTTCTGGTTGGTGAATGGCTTCTGTCTATCCGTTAGAAAAGGAAAGTTGACATTTTTTTTCTTTTTGTTTGGGTTCTTCTTTCTGTAATTGAGAAGAGCATTGGTCCAACAGAGAAAAATGCACAGAGCGTCATGTGATTTAGTGGGTTAGAAGAAAAAAGGAACTCGGAGCAATTTTCCTTTTGCTGGTCAAGGACTGCCCATTGGCCTAGCGCATAAAATGAATCGTTTGGTGAACTAATAAGTGTTCCATGCTAGTCTGTCTATATTTGATGAATTCTATTTCCAAAAGAGAAAATAATTAAGAGGGTGCAAGAGCTTTATAGGCTTTAGATTGGATGGACGTTTGGTCCCTGATGAATTTAAACCCTGGTTGAGGATTCTGTTGGAAACCAGTGTCGCATTCTAAAAGCATCTCATGTACACTGTTGCATGGTGAAGCTTGAGTTTGGGTTAATTGGTTTGTCTGAGGTGTGTCTCACTAGAAAACCAAATGCCAAAAATCATGAGACAGATCTTTTACATGCTTCCCTTTGGATTTTTAGTTTTGTAACGACAGGGCACTTCTTTCATCCTGCATTACAAAGGGGTGATGCTCCAGATAGGCATGGTGTAAGCAGTCTACTTCTTAATACCAATGCCTGAAGCAACAGGCATAGTGTATGAGTCTTCATGACTTTGGAGTGTGTCATAAAACTTATCTTTGTTGTGATTTCTTTGGCTAAGAGTTTCTCCTTGTGGCAGCTACCTATTTTTTCCTTCTAGTTTAGTGCTGCCTTTTTTACTTTTGCTTTCTATTACTTAGTCGTATCGAACTTTTAGCCAGAGTCTTGCTTACCATCTAATACCTGTTTATGCTTGTGAATTTGTAGCCGGATCTGGTGCTCTTCACAGGTGGCAGCCTTTTCCTTTGTTCCTAATCTACCTGTTGTTGTCTAGTGCCATTCTTCCTTCCTGTTATTTGGACTATAGGTCCCACATGTGGGTAAGACAAATAAGAGCACGTCTCTTGTATTTTGCACGGATGGATAGGATTAGGCTGATTTCATTCCATAGTTGTGTTCTAGGTATACAAAACCTTGGACTGGAACGAAGATTATTTCCTTCTTAATCCCTTGGCCCAAAAGGATTGTATACAACTGATTGACAGATGTAGAGTTGGGAGAATTTGTGAAAATACGAAGAAGGATCTAATAATTGTCACTTGTACCACCCGAGATTGAGACATTTACTTAAAAGAGGCATCATGTCCAACATTGCAACATTTTCATCTTCTCTTCTTTTTCATGCGTCAAACTAATTGCTTAAATGGCGATCATTGTTAGATCTCCTTTCATGCCAAGTGTTTGATGCTTTGTTTCATTCTTTATCAGTCTTAAAATTCTTACATTCTGTCAATTTCCTTCAATCAGTGATTATGCTATCTGATCAGGTGATTTTGGTGATGAGAATGTTGAGCTCGTTAGGAGCGTTGCGAAGCTTGAACTTGTGAAAGCAGTAATTCTGGGAAATCATGATTCCTGGTTCACTCAGCAATTTTCTGGAAAGTAAGATTAAAATGTACCCCTTATTTTGTGTCCAAATCTGTATGTTTTTGTTGCTTATGAAAATTTGCATGTGTTACTACTTCAAAGAATCAAAATGTTTCTCACTTTCTGGACTTTTGATCCTGTAAAACGTGAAATATGACTCCTAGGATTGTGGAATAATGTATGGTATCTAAGCTATGGAAGGAATTTGTTCTTTCTGCCCCATTATCAGTGCCCCATCTCCAGATACCTTTCCTCCTTGTTTTTGTATATATGGTGACTCCAAAGCGAAGTAAAAAAAAATAAAAAATCAATAGATGTTGTTAGCACTTGTTACTGCCTGCATTATGAATATCTGCAACTTATCTCTGGAAAATCGGATTAATGCATTGTCTTGCTATGTAGGAGGAAGAATAACATTCAACTGCAGCTAGAATGGTGAGTTTATCTCTTCCTCTAAATTATTTCAAAGTATCAAGATACTCAGTTTTGCACCCTATGGTTATGATCTTTGTCCTACACCATTCTAAAACAATGATAACAAGCTATTCTTGTAATCTAATTATGTAGATTCTATGTCAGTTTCCTATGATGGAATGCTTGTCCTTGCTGTTTGTAAAGTACTTTCAATGGTGACAAGTCTGTAAATAGGCAAATGTTGCGGCATTCCCTTGTCAGCAAATTCAGAAGTCCTATGTACAGAGTAGGGAAGGGCCAGACAAGGGGAAAGGAACAAAGTCAAATAAATCTTGTCTGAGTGAACAGACATAATTATGTATGATAGAGTTAGGCTGGGTCCACACCGCCAACATAAACTTTAAGGGAAGGTTTATGGATTTTTGCGGATTTATTTAAGTGCTTACATGATCTGCTATTCATCCTATGTATGAGCATGCCCTAATATTGGTAATTTCTAATGCTCTTTTAATGATCAGTCTTGGAGAGGAGCATGTGGCCTATCGGCGATTGGATTATCCTCGACTAAAGTTGAGTGTTGTCGGTGGACGGCCTTTTTCTTGTGGCGGTGAGAAGTTGTTCCGCAAGAAGCTCCTATCTGCAGGGTTAGTGCCGTATTTCCCAATTTTTGTAAAATATTCACGACCAGAATTGTTTTTAATTAGATTTTGGCATCAGTCCCATTTAGCATGTCCATTTCCGCTCTGCATAGTTTTTGGTAAAAATAAAATGCAGAATTCCTTGCTTCTATCAAGGATATGAAAACTTAATTTTCTTTTACTGTTGTTTGACTAATACTCATAATTTTTATGCCGCAAGTTGTAACTTCTCAGCTTTGAGTATTCTTTCAGATTTGGAGTTGAAGACATCGATCAAAGTGCTCGGAGAATCTATAAAGCTGCCATGGGGGCTCCACAGGATAATTCGGTTATATTACTTGCCCATAATGGACCTACAGGTCCATTATTGTGCCACATCCTTAAAAGTTTATTACATTGTGGGAATTTTAATTGATCAGGCACCAAATTTTGGTGCAGGTCTTGGATCTAATGTTGATGATATTTGTGGAAAGGATTGGGTCTCTGGTGCCGGTGACCATGGGGATCCAGGTTAGCTTTAGTTCTCGCAGCTGCGGTTGCGGTCTGATTCCAAAATAAATATATACTGCTTTCCATATGAAAAATATCCTAGTGCCCTCGTCTCAGCAGATTATATTCAATGTGTCAAGCTGGCCTTGCTGTCTTGCTTTATCCTTTACCTGCTTTGATGGGTAGCTTAGTTGACGTGCTGCAGAATGCCTTCAAAAAGTCGTTTTTAGCAGGCACATATGAACTGCTCATTTTACTGCACTGTTTAGTGGCTTTTGTTTCTTTCCTGATGCAGACTTAGCTAAGGCCATATCCGAGTTAAAAGAGAATGCCAAATTCTGTATGCCGCTGGTCGTATTTGGCCACATGCATAAAGAGCTTGCACACGGTAAAGGTCTTAGGAAAATGATAGTGGTGGGTGATGATGGCATTATATATCTTAATGCAGCCATCGTCCCTCGGGTCAGAATTTTGACCAGTGAGCTGAGTGGAAGCACAAGTCTCAACAGCAATGAGGCATTGCATTCTGCTACGGGTTCCACGCGAGCTTATACTACTGTTGACATATTGGATGGAAGAGTGACCAAGATTGCAGAATGTTGGGTATCCATTGTTGGCGAAACAACCGAGCTACAAGAGGAGCACATACTTTTAAGCGATGCGTAATGCTTGTCATGTCACAAGTGACTTCTCAATTCTTCGCTGCCCTCTTGGCTGGAAACATAGGCCCGGCTTTGATCAGTATAAACAGCCTTCCCTTGTTAAAGCTTCTGTTCTGCAATCTAGTACCCAATAGTCCTTATTAGTTGCTTTGGTGCAGTTGTGTAGGAAAAGGATGATCTAGAAACTAAGCCCCTTGTGCGCCTTGTGACCATGTGAGATGAAAGTTTTCAAAGTTTGACCTATCATTTCTCTTGTCATGGTAGTCATCATATTAAAATCCTTGCATTTAGACATTTCAACTTTTGCCTCCCCTGACTCATCTCTGGGCATATAATATGCTTGCCCCATGAAAAGGTAAATTTAGTCACATGAAAGCGATCATGATTTTCTGAACTTCCACGATTACTATATAGCAGAAAACTAGAAGATACCACTCCATAATTGATGAATTGCTTTCTTTCTTTTTTCTTGTTTCTTTTTATGATGGTTGTGAATCTGTCGCACTTCCGTCTTTAGCGAACATGCAAGCAAAAGAGAGGTGGCAGCATCCTGTCTTTGTTCCTCCTTTAAAGACCCTTGCTTTCATTATGAGTGCACCAACTTCCAAGCACCCTTTTATGGGCTTTTTGACCTCATCTTTTTCTTTTAGACTAAAGTTCCACTCTTACTAGATAACTCAAGAAAAGAACCACATCATCGATTGCCAAACCTCAATGGCAACCCAAATCTCTCTCTCTCTCTGTTGCTTTCAGTGAGTTGGGGTGGCTCTGTGAACCATGAGGTATTCAATTTGGAAATGAGACTTTGACCCGCTTAATCTAGAGTTCCAAGTAAAGACTGCGATTGACTGATGAAGACATGGATAGGGCTAGAGCTCAAATAATAAAAGCTCGAGGTCCCCTATTGATGGAAGCTTGTCCATTAACAAATCGGTATAATCTTATCTATCTGCTCCGACAATTCAAATTTTTCAGTCATTCTCAGCCAGTATCCTCTATTGACCCATTTTGGAACTTCTATGGCATGCCTTATATCCATTCCTTTGCACTTTGCACATACAATCATTCGTGTGGTTCACGACAGAATAAATTAGCGAGGATTAATTTGCCGTCCCTTATTATGATGTCTCAGACTCAAAACTCTTTAAATCATGTGAATGCTTATTGCCTAAATAATCAATATAGTGAAGTAACATGATGTAAATTTGTGTAATTTTTCTCCTTAAGACAACATTTCAAATTTGGGTGGGTTGTGATTAGGCCGGCGATCAAAGAATTATAATCTAAATATGGGCCAAACCGTTTCCCCATTGAACACGTTTTTCTCATCGAACTGGAAGCAATCATACACCAGTCAAACCAAGGAAAATCAATACCATGAACTTTCTCATATGTATTCTAACATGGACTGACCTTCACTTGCACGGGTTTCCCTAAACATGGAATCCAATTGGTGACGAATCTACACGTGTTGGACTGCTACGCAATTTATTTGAAGAGAGGCCTCTCTTAGAATCTTCATTTGCTGTTTAAGAAGAGAAGGTGGAGGAATCCGTGGAATTCAACATTGGGGTGCTACTTGGTATGGAATGGAGGCGACAGAGGTAAAACTGGATTTGTTCTCCAACAATTCAGTTCTTCTTTTGTTTTGGGAAAGAAATGATAACTAAAAAAATGAAATGAAGGGGAAAAAAAAAGACAAAAGAAAGCATGACAAGGAGGAATGTCTGACTTCTGACAATTGCCTGACCCCAATAGATCCCGGCAGCCTTTGACTACATCTCGGCCGTCCATCCCATTGCCCCGAAGATTCCTCTTTCATCCCTAAGAACAATCTTGTTCTGCATAATTACAAATGACGGCACTTGACCCTTTTTCCTGATTTTGATATTGATGCCGTTTCTTTGAGCTTGAGTAACAGTTAGATCGGGTTAAGAATTGGACCGTGCTTTCCAACCATTTGTTTGGATAAAGATTATTTTTTTTTCCATCGAGTTTATCAGTTGATATCATAAAAGCAATCACTCTCGTTCTTCCTTCTTCTTCTTTTTCATTTTTGATTATACAAATCGATGGCCTCTCTTTCCCATTCATCATCTGTACATGAGCTCAAACACCCACCATCCCAAGTACCCTTTTAAGCATCATTTGGACTGATAAAAGACTGACATCTCAGCTGCCATCAAGTAATGACGAGATTAATCTCCTTGTCTATCTTTTTCATTTTTCGGTCCTTTCTCGACCTATATACATGAAAATCTTTGTGATGCCCTTCTTAAATCAGAAGAAAGGAAAAGGACAGAAAAACAAAAGAAAATAAAAGCAACTATTGAGATCAGCAAAACAACTCTCTGAACCTATCTTTCCATGTGCTTAAAACCGGAGAAAAAGTCTCTGTTTCTATTTTGCTGAGACTCTCTCTCTCTCTCTCTCTGTTACTGTGAAAGAAGAGTTCCCAAACACAGCAACAACCAAAATTCCAGCTCAACCCCGCCTTCATCGGATCGACTCAATTCATTGCCAACCCCAACCTCTTCATATTATCTCTTAACCGCCATCTGTATTCACTTTCCATCCTCTCCAGGTGAAATTAAAAAAACGAAAAGCCCAACGGGAATTCTTCACACACCCAAAAAAAAAAAAAAAGACACCCATAAGAAGAAACAACCTCCTCAGAATGTCCGAATATCAGACACCCAAAAAATTCTAAACCGAAAACCCCGCTCATCTCAAACTCGGGGAATTTCTCCAAACAGAACCTGAGAACATTTCCAGGCCATTTTCCCTCTCCAACAACTTTCCTTTTTTCTTTTCCTTCAATGATTTGATTTGCAAGTTTGCATTTTTCTTTAGAATTTCATTTTGCCTCACGGTGTTGATGGGAAATGTGACTTCCAATGTGGCCGCGAAGTTCGCGTTTTTCCCGCCGGACCCACCGACGTACGATGTGCTCAGAGACGAAGATGGGAAGCTGTTGTTCTCAGGGGTCACGGCCGACAAGAACATGGACGTCCACATGCTAGACACGAAGGGTGGTAATAAGGTCGTTGCCACTTTCTGGAAACACCCTTTTGCCAGATTCACCCTCCTCTATTCCCATGGCAATGCGGCTGATTTAGGTCAGATGCAGGAGCTCTTCATTGAGCTCAGAGCTCACCTCCGTGTTAATATTATGAGGTATTGCTAAAAATTTGGTCTTCTTTCTTTTTCTTTTTTAAATTTTTTGTAGGAGATGTTGTTTTTTTTTTTTTGTAGGAGACGAAGGGGGGGGGGGTGGTTGGCTGTTGAGTTGATTGATAGGTGGTTGCTTTGATTCTTGTTTGCTTTTGTTGGATATGTTTCCACGCTTTGGTAGATGTCAATGGTTTAATTGCAAGTCTCTACACCTCCTCCTCATTTTGGTGACTGATTTCATAAGAGCTTATGTTGTTTTCCTCCTCATTGTTTCGTTTCCTTGCTGTTGATCTGTTCTTAATCCTACGGTTGGTAAATGTTTAACTTTGAGGAACACATGCTCCTTTTATTAGCTAACGGTGGCGTGGTCGTCAACCATGAGAGGTTATTTTCCCAGACGTTGAGCATGACAATTAGTGGTTAAAATTTCAATCACGTCAGTATGCAGTGGAAAGAAATGAAGGGTTTCTTGACAAATGGTGACAGAATATAGGATTTGCAAAGAATAATCAGGTTTTACCTGCTGCTCCATCGGTTTTGGTTGCCTTCTGTCCTTGAACTTTTCATGATATGCTAAAGCTCAACTACTTACTTTACTAAAAAAAAACTATTAAAGGAATGAATATGCTGGTGATAGATTGATAATTGTACATCTGGGAATCCTTATGCTGGTGGCAGTAATGACCCTAAGAATCTGTGGAACAATGTACCTGCTATGTGATTTTTCAGCTTGTATCATTTATGTTACATGATACATATGCAGATGCAGATGACAGAGTTATTTGTCGTGATGACTAAAATTTTGCTTTTTGATTATTTACTGGTGAATTCTGATGTTTGCAGCTATGATTATTCAGGTTATGGCGCATCCTCTGGTAAGGTAAGGACTCCTGTGTGTCAAATCGTAGCCATGTTGCTTTCTTTCTCCATTGAAAGGAATCATTAAAATTAGCTTTTTTTCATGTCTGTGACTCAGGAAAACATGTTATGTTTTTGAAATGGTTCGCTCTGATAACGTAACGTTATTCATCCAAGTAGGAAACTTTTTTCTTTTGCAAGTCCTTCACAGGCCAGTCAATGTAGTGGGTCGTGTCGGTACTGATCTATTCACATGTACCATTGCTGTTCCTTACTATGAAAATGACCTAGAGTAAAACCAAATTTTTTTTTAACTTGCGAACCACTTTGGAAGAACATAAATAACTATGATCATTTAGTTTGGATATGGAGGATTGTGAATACAAACTTTTATTACACTAAATAATGTCCTAATAGTTGTTTTTTATGCTAATATGATAGCCATCGGAATTCAACACTTACCATGACATAGAGGCTGTCTATGATTGCCTGAAGAGTGAATACGGGATTAAGCAGGAGGATCTCATTTTATATGGCCAATCTGTCGGAAGTGGGCCTACACTGCACTTGGCTGCTCGATTGCAGAAATTGCGAGGTGTTGTTCTTCACAGTGCCATACTTTCAGGCATACGTGTCCTTTATCCTGTCAAGATGACTTTTTGGTTTGACATATTTAAGGTAAGCTTGATCAATCTGATATTGTAACTGCATAGAAAGGTGTATATTTTTTCAGGCTCGAATTAAGGAAGTTTTTCCACGTACTTCTTTTTCAGAATATTGACAAAATACGGCATGTCAACTGTCCAGTTCTAGTCATACACGTAAGTCTTCTTTCTCATTACTCCAATAAACTTAGTTAGCCACATAAATTTCTCCTCAACGTATCGGTTGAT
This sequence comes from Melaleuca alternifolia, assembly GCA_019926035.1. NCBI lineage: Eukaryota > Viridiplantae > Streptophyta > Magnoliopsida > Myrtales > Myrtaceae > Melaleuca > Melaleuca alternifolia. The sequence continues at coordinate 14,474 of JAGKPW010003112.1, read as the reverse complement.
TGTCCCTGTTCTTCATCTGTTGTCCTTTTCTTTATTGGGTTTAGCATCAAAAAAGGCTTGCCAATGTAGACTAGATAACTTTGAAACAAAAACTTAAAAGCGACAAGCAAAAGCACAATTCGCAGGAAACGTTGCAATTACGATAATTGCAACGTTTCCTGCGAATTGTGCTTTTGCTTGTCGCTTTTAAGTTTTTGTTTCAAAGTTATCTAGTCTACATTGGCAAGCTGGAATTTGGAAGTAGATGAAATCAGAACATACGTTGTACAGTCCACTTACATATTGCTTATGTAATATGGTCATCATGGTCGTCATAAATTCTTAATTCAAGCTGCTGTTATATGGTAAAGGTAACTTCTGTGGTTGTCTATTCTTTGATATATTTAATGGAGATAGGTAATCAGGGCCATCACTAATTCGAAGTATCTGCAATAAAACTTCTCTTAGAATGAGTAATACTACGAGAGTTAAAGCAGGGTGGTGGCAAGATTGATTTGAAATTTGTCTGTTTTCCGATACTTGCCTATTGTATTAGATTGTTGATATCCTAATAGAATTATAGGTCATACGGCTGGCTAAGAATTTCTGGAGCAGCACTATTTTTTGGAGACATGGTTGGGGTTGACATTATTCTTCTTGCCCAATGAGTCTATTATTGTATGCGTTAAATACAACTCATATCAATTGCTGGACCAGTATACATTTTTCAAGTTTGTCTAATGGGAGATCATGTTGACTTATTTTTAATTGCTGTTCTTTTTTCTTGGGGGGTGGGGGGGTTGGTTACAGTTTTTATGATGCTCTTGTTGAGTGCATTTTCACCGTGATCTGCTTCAACCTTGCCCTCACTTTGGTCTTCCCTTTACTGTAAATTTTGTAATTAGCAAGTTATTAAACATATTTATGTTCATTCATTCGGGGTTCACTGAAGAGTGGCAACTTTGACTCAATTGATAGGTGGAGAAAGATCTACTTACTTCTTGCTGTACAATTTATTGGGAAAGAATGAGCAAAAACCTTATGAGAGTAGAAAAAACGTGTGTAGATTTCCTAATTTTGATGCTAAAAGAGACAAACTCTTTGGTTTTCTTTATCGGTCGAGTTAAGAGTTTAGAACTTTACATGGAGATTTACTCTTCAATTTGTCAGTTGTGGCATGATCCCTTTGTACATATAACAGGGCATCTTCATCCCTTCGGTCTTATTTCTTCCATATCTTCATCCCTGCAGCTGTCTGTTTACGTTCTATTAGTTTAATCTATGCAGGGAACAAATGATGACATCGTGGATTGGTCCCATGGAAAACGCTTGTGGGAACTCTCTAAAGAAAAATACGATCCTTTATGGGTCAAGGGCGGGGGGCATTGCAACCTCGAGACCTATCCCGAGTACATTAAGCACCTTCGCAAGTACATAAGCGCAATGGAGAAACTTTCGCTCGCGAGACCAACAAAGAATCAACTTGCTTCTAATTCCAGCATGACAGAAGTCAAACATAACAAGTGCTTGAGATTTGGAAAGTAGTAGACCAATTTGATGATTTTTCGAACATATTGAGCTGATATAAGGTATTGCCCTATGCAGAGGATCGTCGCCTCCAAGAACGAAGTCGAATGTCTCATTCCCTTAATGCTTGGAAATTAGGCTCCCTCGCTTGGCTTGTTCATGTTTGCATCGAATATGAGGTGATATGAAAACGGTGTCCAATTTCGGCTCTTGCGCATGACTACGAGATTCATAATGATCTTGATGTGGGTGTGTTACGTTGTGGACATGTAGCACAGTCTGAGTTTCATGTAAGGACTAACATCATTCTTAGAAAAAGAATTGCAGAGGTCACTTTCTTACACCTTCTATCTCCCTCCATTGCCCCCTTCATTAGCAGAGGCGAAAGACGAAAGCACTGCGAAGATTGCTCTTAGTTCTCTCTCACTTTCTCTGACTTCCCGCCTCACATGCTAACATGCAACTGTGTCTTTCCATCTCCCATGCATCCATCTTCCCTAAGCCCTGTTCTTCACAGCCAGCAATTCCAAGAGGAACAGTAGCTTGCACTCCTTTTTGCGTCGTCCAATGTCATTTCCTAACTCGTCTTGAGAAGGGAAACACTTGCCTAGATCGAGTCCGTCGACCGCGTGAGACGCTCACCTACATCGAGTTAGGCCATCTAGCTTAGTTAGCTGAATTTTTTCATCAGTAATCCTACCTATGCTGAAATTCCAGCATATGCAAACCTCATCACCTACAAATACATGGTTTCAGAAACTGCTGCAGAGGCCCTGGAGTCTCAGCATGACCCCTAAATGTGCAGGCTTGGGCCTCGCTCTATATATGTTAATAAGATAAAAAAAAAAGATCGAGGAGGGTATATGCAAATTTTTCAGTATGTTCTCATTGTTGTTATTATTAATTTTGGAGTTGGTAGGTGGAATTTCTTATTTTACCCTATTAAACTGGGAATTCAATTCCTATCTCTTTAGCCTTTTAGTGTCGAAAATAAAGTGAGCAGCAGCATCATCTCCTTTTGTCAAAAGTCCACTTCCACGTTAGCTATCCACTGAGGATTTTACAAAAGGGTAATTTCCTCATTTCTTAAATCGTTTGATTTGATTGGCTTGCTAACCGTACACTGAGGGGGGTGTAAAAGGTGCTCAACATTGATTGATTAGGGCATCATTAGAGGCATGGATTAATTGAAGTACTTGACCAAAAGTTTTTAAGGTTTTTCTACGTTGTCTTGAAAAGCATACCGAGAATGAAGTCCTCTTTGTGTTGACTGCCCATGTTCAAAGAATTCAATATTGGGCATGGAAAAAATTTAAATTGTTACATGCAACATGAAGGAAGAAAGATGTCCAAAAGATTTCCATATATTGGGCCATTGATGTCCTTAATCGAGTCCAAAGATTCAAATTTCTATGTTCAAATAAGAAGATAGTGACTCGACTAACTACTCCCGCCAATTATATATACTAGAATGCCAAACAAGCAAATATTTGTTTCTTGCGTTTTTTTTCGAACCAGACATAATTTGGTTGCTAGAAGTTACTATCTCAAATTTATAGGATAATTACCTAAAAAAATCATAAATTTATTGTATGAATGTCATTTCTATTTTGAACTTTTTAATCTTACCAATTTAATCCTTAACATCTCGATAATTTGTCAATATAATCATTTAGATCAATTTTGATTGGAAATACCTTACATGGCAGCCCAGTCAGCATTGGCCATCTCGAATAGAGGGTTTACGACCATGTGGACAATTTTTCAATTTTCAATTTTTTTTCCTGAATTTCTTCTTTTTTATTTTTTTTATCCTTATTTCCCTCCATTGGGCCTTGGCAATGATCGGAGAGAACCCCTGATGTATATGAATTGGCCAAATTTAAAACTTTATAACTGAATTGACATTGTAATAATAGGTGATAGCTCAATCGGTAATTTCCTCTTGAATTTCTTGCAGTGATAATAGTGCAAAACCAAACACTAAGACTTAGATGGTTCGGAAGCACTAAATTTGCAACCCTCATTTCCGCAAAATATGTCTATCCATAATCTCAAGGATTCCTACGCATGGATTCATCTCCTTGAGAGATATCCATCTCGCCTAGCCTCAATTTGGTAATCTAGGATCCAACAACTCTAGTTCTCACCTAAACTTTCGTTAATCATAATTGCTAAACTCAATTGATAATCGAGCCCCATGATGTGGAAGGATTAAGCCTCTAAGCTAAGCAAGTTGGCATGTGATAATCCCATAAGACATCCCCCCTTCGCACATGGACTACATCATAGCAAAAAAGATCGATTGTCTCCAGTCAAGTGGGACGCAACAAGCTACTTTGATGTGGCCGAATCGAAGCCAAGGATTAAGCACTAATCAAACAAGCTTAAGCACGTGATTTCAGTCTAATCGGTTCCGGGTTCATCGCTTAATGAGCTATCTCTTATAAGCTAATATATCCCAAGTATAATCTACTGAGACCTTGCTGGCATCTTTGGATGTACTCTTCAATGCGTACATACTTTAATCATCGTACGATTCACAAGTGTATAAATATATTCTTCGGTATCAAGAGATTTTTCGTTTAATTAAGACCTTCTCATTTTTAGTTTTTTAATTTTCTATTTTGTTTAAATCCATCAAACTCGTTAGTGCTTCGACAGCCAAAAATTGGTCAACTAGCCTTTGCCACAATTTACTCAATTCCCTTAATGATGACTTTTTTTGTATGGAAAAAAACAGTTTTGTATTATAGACAACAGATGGGAATATTGTGGCTGAAATTGTCAAGTGGTAACAAAGGAAAATTTATTATTATTATTATTATTATTATTATTATTATTTAATGGAGATGTCTATTTCTATCTATCTAGTTTGAGATGAGATTGAGCGCTTTAAAATTTTCGTGATTGGCCAACATATGCATATTATTTGATATTCAATGTGATCTAGCTTTAAAGAGAAAATCAATTAAAATTAATCAAAGGAAAAATATATTATCCACTTTACCCCAAAAGCCAAGCCCGATGAAATTTCTCAATTGTCCTTACAGTACAACAATCAACTCCATCCTCATCTCATTTCGTTTTTAGTTACAGAAAGAATAGCATAACGTTTTTATTGGGGTTTGCTTTTTAGATAAGAATCCATTGTGAAGTGAATAAAAAAGAATCGCACACGCAAATGTTGTCCAAATTACTTTATATTATCAAGCCAAGAGTATCGTTTGTCTCACTTCAGACCTTTCGAATTTGCCCTTGCAATGCATAAGACCCGTTCATGAAGTAACAAGGCACTTTTCATAATGCTTGCGACCCCGATTACTTTATTTTGGTTTATGCATAATTTGTCCTACCATGTGCACATGCTTAGTGCATGCCTCAAACCCTAGTTGGAGCAAAGTGAAAATATACACTATTATTGGTTAATTACAAGTGCTTTTGAAGTATGTAATGAATTTTAATTTTTAAATTGAGATTGTGAATCAATCATATAAATATATAATGGAATTTAAATTCTAATATGAATTGGACCCTATATCAATTGCATCAACTTATGTTGGAAGTGAACAAACTTTTATCTTCCATTTGACCAACAAAAAGTTAAGAAACATTTGCCCTCGATGATGGAATAATAATTAGCCCCTCTTATTAAAAAAAAAGAAGAAAAAGGAGAAGAAATTAATTAATAATAATAATAATAATAATAACAATTCCATGAAGAAAAAAGAAAAACCGACAAATAAATGTGAAAAATAAGGAAAAAGGTACGGAAGGGAACGAGTGGTCCCCACGGCGTGATGCTGACAAGGATCTGTGGGGCCTTGGGGGGCAGAGACGTCATTTCACCACAAGAGGACACCCTTCTTCCAGAGTCAGGGCGTGTACTTCACTGAGATTCCACAAAAGGCCAATAACAGATGGAAACGTGGGGATGCCACAGTACAAGCATTGGAGATTTGAGGATTTGTCACTCTCGATTTACCATTTACACCCTCAATTAACCCACCTCATCATGTCGAGATGACAGGTAATGCGAGTGGATGACTCAACTAAAAAGTCTTGAGATTCATTGAGATTAAAATCGAAAGAGGTTGTAAATTTGTAATTAACCTTAACGGGTTCGCCCAAATAGCCGAGTGGGTTAATTTGGGCACGCCAAAACCTCCATTCGAATCGCAATGCCTTCAATGGTTGAGGGGAAACTATTCAGCAGCCAAAAATGATGACCTGGCTTGGCCAATTAATCGTACATTATCCGCTCATTGTAAATCTCTTCCCACTCATCATACTCAGTTTCATTGTCGCCGAGCGTGAATTCTGCATCAAATGCATTTTCCCTAACTCGAGATAATCTCGAAAGGGGCCATATCTTTATCACAATCTGGATTGATGCTTTGTTTATTTTCCCATGTCAACAAGTTGATGCTTGGGAAAGTCGATGCAAACATGAAACTATATGTATTTGGTGGTGTGTGATTTGTACACACAATTGCGCTCCTTAATCATGAATGTGTGCCGATAATCTTTTACTCTTGAAAAAATAAAAGCGAGTTCTTTCTTGAATGAAAAAAAAAAGAACTTTATGACAATTTCACAATGTTCCAATTTGATGATAGAAAAGCCTCAAATTAATAAAATTGCATCATTTTTATTTTCACACTTATACTATGAATTCACAAGTATGCTGTCTCTATTTGATTATTTATCTTAAATCTCACATTTTTTTAAACTTTTGAAAGGGAATAAGTAATAGCGAGACGTGCATTTCTCATGTTGCTATCTTTACTATGAAGCAAATATGCCTCATCTTTCCTAAAATCCTCAGGCAATAAATGTTTTGCCTAGTGGCGGGGATACAGGCTGCAATTGGCTTTGCCAAGAATCTTCCTGACATTTAAAAGAGAAATTCTATAACCGCATTGTACGAATTCTTAATGATCTTTAAATTATCAGAATCTCGCTAATGATTACCCCGATAATACTCGCTAATGCTTCCGACCATAAGAAAGATTCATATTTGCAAAATATCGAGATTGCTTATAATTCATCCATTTCTTTCGTCCGAGAGAGAAAACGCGAGAAAAAGAAATTACTTATTTGAACATATGCGATGGATTTTCTGCTTTCTTCTTTTAAACCTGTGGAACTGATTTTTCTTTGGGGGCTTCCTTTTTCTTACACATTTGGGCATTTCCTTTTTGATTAATTGCGCTTAACTGGTGAGTCTCTAAGATCAGGTGAGGAATCCACTGCTGGAAATCAACCCTCGTAAATGGTAATTAGAAATCTCGAAATGCAATTATCATTTAATGCCAAGAATCAATAATCCAGATTCAGCACAGATTCTCTTCACAAAGTTCAACAGACCCACGTTTACTTTGCCAGACGTGCACTTGTCATGGAAACTTCTTCTCATCACCCTTGCGGCATTAATGATAAAACTCGAAGCTTGACTCGTCAATTGGGAAAAGAAAGAGGAAAAGAAGAAGAATAAACTCATCAAATAGGGGAAAGTAGAGTAAGAAATTATATCTTTTATTGGGTGGTGAAGAAAAAGAAGAACATTTTGATCATTGATAAGAAGAGACAACCTTAGCCCAATAATTGTACTTCCTCGTGTGGACACATCGATTATACAAACTCAGTTTGGAGCACACGGCCGATGCTCACGTCATCGCGGTGATCATCATGGCCATAAATTAATTTATACGAAATGGGTGGTTGGTCATGTGTCGTTTCATGAGCAAGTCCTCTGGTCTTCCCTCTGTAATTCACGTTCCAGCCAAGCGCACCAGAGAGGAAAAGGCGAGGAAATAGCATGAAGGAGAAAAGACGAGGAATTATTACATGTCGTGGGTGATAATACGATGTTGTTGGTCGGATGAAAGTGGAAAAGAAAGCAGTGCAGGAATGAACCAAAACTGGATGCAGGGGGGTCAATGAGATGAGCGGGAGTCTTTGGCGACTGCGGGGACATGATTGTGCCGCAACGACTGAGGTTTTTTTTTGGGTGGGGGATTAGTTCTGTGGTAAAAAGGAGCCATTTTTATCTTCCTTTTGAGGAGGAAAAAGCTCGAGGGAAGAGGCTCGATACTCGATATTCGCAGCAGCAGCAGCAGAAAGAAGCCACGCCGATCAGAGGGGAAGCAGGCGGGGAGGAGAGAGAGAGAGAGAGAGAGAGAGAGAGGGTGAAGCTTTATTAAATTCTTTTCAAGAAAAGAAAAACCTCAATAATTACGCACGATATTAAAAAATTGGGACAACGACCAATAGATTTCCGTGTTATTGGGCACAAAAATATTTCCACTTTCTCTCCTTCTCCAATCCTCTGGTCATCTCGCCATCATTGACTCATTCCCCTCTCTCAGCTCTCTCCCTCCCCCCCCCCCCCCCCCCCCCCCCCCCTCTCTCTCTCTCGTTTGCTCGGGCCAATTTGGCTTCTGGGTTTTGCGAAAAAGCCTCCAGAAAGCTTCTTCTGCGGTCAAATTTCTGGACTTTGTTCAGCTTGGCTCTCTGTTCTAGGCTCTTTCCTCTTTGGTCGTTTTACCTTCCTCGAGGCACTGCAATTGGCCTCTCTTTGAAGGGGAACTTGCGACTTTCAACGCTCGAGGTTTTCCACTGTGTTCTTGCGTGCTCTGAGCCTGTCAATTGACTATGACGGTGGAAGATGGAGGGAATGACCGGTTTCCGGTGGGTATGCGAGTGCTTGCCGTTGATGACGACCCAACTTGCCTGAGAGTGTTGGAGACACTGCTCAGAAGCTGCCAATATCAGGGTGAGATCTCTCTCTCTCTCTCTCTCTCTCTCTCTCTCTCTCTCTCTCTCTCTCTCTTTTACTTGCTTTGGTTTTGGTAGTTAATTGGCTTTCATATTGAGAGATGGGATCATCATCATCATCATCTTTTGAATTAAATTTATCGATTTTCAATGCTTTTTTGAAAGAATTGATGAGACTCGCCAGATGTCAGAACCTCGTGTGTGTTTTGGAACTCTTAATGATGAGTTATACAATGTTGTAAGTTATGCTGATCCGGCTTTTTAAGCCTAATATCTAGTTGCATACCATGGCTGACATGTTTGCCTCTCTGATAGAATTAGCGTTCATTTGCAGACTAACGATTGGTTTCTTTGGATTGTCATTTCATTGGTTTTCTTCTTCTGACTGAGTGAAAAAACTTGGTTCATTTTGAACAATTTTGGCTGTTCGTTTTCACAGTTACCACAACAAATCAGGCAATCACGGCCTTGAAAATGTTAAGGGAGAATAGGGACAAGTTTGACCTGGTTATCAGCGATGTGAATATGCCTGACATGGATGGTTTCAAGCTACTGGAACTCGTGGGGCTTGAAATGGATTTGCCTGTGATCAGTAAGTTCATACTCGATTCTCTTTTGACACACGAAGCTCTTACTTGTTTTTTCATTGAGTTAACTGAAATATGATTCAACGCAAAGTCTCTAGCTTGGCCTTTTTTGACTGTTTCTTGTCGCAGTTTTTTATCAGTTGGCTATGTTTTTATTGGGTTTTTGCAATATCACAATGTCTGGAAATCATGGGATGGGCCCAAGCTTAACATTGGCTTTGCTTCTTGTTGGCTCCAGTGTTGTCTGCTTATGGTGATACGAAACTTGTGATGAAGGGGATCACTCATGGTGCTTGTGACTATCTGTTGAAACCGGTGAGAATGGAAGAGCTCAAGAACATATGGCAACATGTGATCAGGAAAAAGAAGTCAAACTCGAAGAACCAAAGTCAGTTGCCTAATCAAGACAAGGGTAACAATGAATCTGGACAGGGTGCACAAGGAGCCATAACAATTGCAAATCCAGATGGGAAACTCAACAAGAGAAGAAAGGATCAAAATGAAGAAGAAGAAGAAGAAGAAGAAGATGGCGGAGAGAATGAGAATGAGAATGAGGATCCCTCAAGCCAAAAGAAACCTCGAGTTGTTTGGTCTGTGGATCTGCATAGGAAATTTGTTTCAGCTGTTCATCAGCTCGGCATTGAAAGTGAGCATTTTCTTTTTCGACCAAGATGGGTTGAATTTCATTTCTTGAGTAAAACTTTTGACAGGCTTTTCATATATTGCATCTAATGCAGAGGCTGTTCCGAAAAAGATACTAGACCTGATGAATGTTGAAGGGCTTACGAGGGAGAATGTGGCAAGCCATCTGCAGGTTTTAATTTTTTTCCTCACATTGTATATCCCTGCATCTTATTTAGCTTCCGCAGAAACATTTTACCTGCACAGCAGCTAATTTGTGCCTTAGACAACATATTTATGTATGCGCAGTTTTAGGAAGAGTAGACATTATCTGGAGTTCCCAGAAGCCGGGGAACAAATGTATTCCATAATTCAGAATATGTGTTGCTCCCTTACTTTTGCAAAGCAAAAAAAGGATATGTCAGAATCCAAATGTCGTATCTTATGTAGGAGTTTTAAGTTCATAAACTCTGAATAGGTCATGTAGGGCCTTTTTTCGTTGATAGTAACTAGAATTGGTTCATCAGCTTGTATGTTTAATTATATGGGCTTGCTAATGTGGATTCTGTGAATTTATGTTGCATGGCTCAAATAGTATTACATTAGACGCACTGAAGGACAAAATTGTAGCCTCATTCTGAAACTGTCAATGAGACAGCTAGAGCTAGAAGGTGATTCTGTTATTACTCTGCAGAAATACAGGCTTTACTTGAAAAGAATCAGCAATGTTGCAAGCCAGCAAGCAAACATAGTTGCTGCATTTGGGGCGAAAGATCCATCCTACATGCGCATGACTGCACTAAATGGTTTTGGAGAATTTCGAACCTTGGCTGGGTCAGGGAGATTTTCTGGTACTTCTTCGTATCCACAGGGCATAATGCTGGGGAGACTTAACTCGCCTGCTGGTTTAGGCTTGCAAGGGATTGCTACTTCGGGGCCGATTCAGCCAAATCATTTGCAGAATGTCAGCAAATCAATCAACTCAATTGGAAAGCTCCAGCCCAATCCATCACCTGTGAACCAAAATACAAGCTTTCTTCAGCAAAATCATGGCAAGTCAGGTCCTTATCCAAGAGACATCACTAAATTCGACCATCCCACTGCCCTTAAAGTTTCCCCTATCACAGATAACCGGGTGACAGCCAGTGGTTCTAGCAACCCCAGCCACGGCATCCCTAGCAGCAGCCATTTGCTCTTACAGGGAAGCACACAGCAAACTCGCAGCGGAGACGAATTTGGAATACAATCTTCCTTTGGAGCAGTTTCTTTGCAATCAGAAACCCTGAACGTTGGTGCTGTTGGTGGATCCAACTTTATCGATAAAAGTAGATGCAATGAAGATTGGCACGGTGCAGTTCAGTTACCTTCAGCAAACCCTACCCAACTGACTGTGCCTTATAGTCAGGTGACTCCCACGAATATGACTGAGAACTTCACCTTGCCCACTCCTTTTATCAGTAATACCCCAAATGATATATCTACTGGTCCTGTTCCATCTGCTCTAAGAGATTCTAGAGGAGACATGCAATCTCAAGCTGGGCTACTGGGAAATGTTGTTCAGACTGTGAACTTCACATCATCGAAATCGAGATGGGAAAATCATAACCAAAATTACCAACATTTTAATCATGGTTTTGGTACTTTTGACTCTGTCATATGTGCCAATGGTGACATGGATTCGTTGATCCAGAATATGGGATCGGTAAATTCATTGCGCGGTGGAAGTGTGGATGCTACTTTTGCTGATCATTCAAGGTCTGGGAGTGCACCTCTCTTTCAGCAAGCAGAAGTTGGCAAATCAGCATCCATGGAGGCAAACATAAGATCTATTGAAAACTACCTCTTGGGGCAAACAAAGTTTCAGGATGGCTTCATGCCAAATAATTTTGAGTGCCTTGATGAGCTAATGGATGGAATGATCAAACAGGTAAACAAAGAAATCCTTGTGCGCTTGTTGCTGTGATTTGACACAAAACCTTCACTTATTTGGATGATTAGGGAGGAGTTCTGATGAAGGGAATTAGCTGGAGCCTTGGAGTGAGAAAACTATATTAAATTTTCATGTTTCGCTAATCCTTGTTCATGTCTGGTCAAGACATCAATACTGTACTTATCTAAAAGAGAAGAAGACATCAATTTCGTCTTCACCAAGATAAAGGAGAAACAGTTCAAGAATACTTAAGGAAACATAGTATCCAGTTTGGTCTTTCTTAGCTCATTAGTTCTATTAAAAATAAATCTGTCATAGATGAGCAACATTTGCTCAAAGTGATGAAAGCTGCCTCCAATGAGGAATAACTATTAGCTACATTTAGAAGAAATCTTGTTTTTAAGGGCTCTTGATACTCTGAAATGGTCTCACTTCTTACAGTATTCTTAGTGCCTTTGTCGTTACTATGAAAAATTTATAGTGGATGTACACGCCAAGATATGCAACTCTGTGTCAGGGTCAATGAGAGCAATGGGAAACCATAGATCTCTCTCGGGATAAATTTCTTGGTACTTATTATGAATTCTAAGACCTTGTCTTTAACTTGCAGGAACATAACGAGGCTGTGCACACGAATGGAGATTTCAGCTTGGGCACCTTCTCTGTTGGATCATGCATGTGATGCTCTTGCTGCCCCACCAGAAAGGGAGATGACTGCTGTGCTGATTCGGGAAGTTTGAGTTCACTTGTAATTTTTCCAGTGTACTTTGTCTAGATTTAATCTTCTTCTCCGACTTTGTTGGATGCTTTTAGTATTCTCTAGTTTTAACACTTGTCTTTCTTCGTTTAACTCTGTTGAATTCCTGTTTAGTTAGAAGCCTTTTGGCAAATTTCTGACAGATTTGTGTTCATATCTATGTTTCCATTTACGATAACAATATTGTCGCCCAAGTCCTTCTGAGATATTTATTCTAGTGCAAGCAGTGGTCTACTCAATTTCTGATGTCAATTAAACTGGGACATGTCACTGAATGGGAAGAGAATTATTTGTGATCTCTTTAGTCTGTCCCCTGCTAGTTGTGCTCTCATTAAACTAGCACATATGCCTCTCCTTCAGTGATTGTTTCATGCGAATTATCTTCTGTTGCAAGGTCGCTACTTGCAATGGCCTTAATTTCAGGTTCTTCACAGCCAGTCTACTTCCGGTTGATAGTCTAATTCACTTCAACTTTAGCTGAGAATCTCGTACTTCATCCATTGATTTTCTGCTCAAGTAGGAGATTGTCGGAAGCAAGGGCTGGACCAAGTCTGCGACCGTTCTATCGAGGCATTAAATTGTTTTTGTTCCATGGCTTTAAGAATAATAATGATTTTGAAGCCTGACATTTAGCGAATGAATCTAGATTGTGCCAAAAGAAAAGAAAGGGAATACATTCCTTGCACTTGACGTACGCTTGAAGCGAATGTGAAAACAAGAGTTTTGAGTTGTTTATGCCCAGATAATACGCATTGTGGAATACTTGTTTGGCAGAATCGAGGATAACTTTAGAGAGGAGACTTTGCCACTGCAACTTGCTCCGAAAGTAGCTTCAGATCAAAGTCTAGATCTTAAAAAGAGACTTGAAATTCCCAAATTTCAAATCCTGAAAATGCCAAATTCTCTCTCACGAATTAACTCGCGACTGCCAATTGACCCGTCAGTCCTGACTACTAGATCCCTATCATCAGATGCCTTGCCGGGAAGTACATATTGAATTGAGAATCGTAAGATGCTTATCTTGAGATAACGCTCAACTTGATAATATTAGCAAGACACCTGGTTTTACAATAAAGGGAGATCCTACAAAAGTATACGACGAACTTGCACCATCTTTACGGCACAAAAATAACAATAAACACATACATTCTATGTAAAGGGATAGGCGTTGAGTTTCTTTGTTCTCCCCCTTCTCCAGCATAGCGCCCTCAAGTTGGATAAGAGTGAAAGGAGGAAAGTGACAATCCTGGACAGTTACGCTTAACTGCATGCATTGATGCTGCGTGTTGTACAATTGATGAGGTGATATGAAGCAAAAATTAACTTAACCTCGGTCTCTATTCCCCTTCCCAGCCCATTTGGCGAGCTCGTTTCTCCCACATCAACGTCACCTTTCTCTCCTTTATCAACAATGCCTCCGCACGCTCTCTTGCCTCCTCACAGATTTCCGTGGCAGAGTTGCACTTCTCTGCTTCCCTTTGATACTGGGAAGCCACTCTTTTTGCCTCAGCAAAGGTGATGTTCATATGGCGAAGGTGCTCTTCAGCCACAGTTTCTTGCAGTTTCAACTCCTCCGCTAGAAGGTCAACAAACTGCTTTTCCATCTCTTGCTTGAGATCAGGGTCGTGACTCCCACAATCTGTATTATTCAAAATAGAGAAAGCATTCCAGAAAACCAAATTTGAAATTCTTAAATGATAAAAGAGACTCAAAGCCACTATTATTAAGCTGTTCCTAGCAAATGAGATGCTCCCTATAATTCAAGATGTCTCTTTCTGCACACAAAACACCCATCATTGACGAATGACAAGGGAAAAGGAACAGAGATCAGCTAAGAGATCTGTTGTGGGCCTAACACTACTGCAGTCAAGATCATGTTTTAGATGACCCATCTGCAACTAATGGCTATCACCATGTTTGAAATGTGGGGCATCTGCTGCACATAATGTACAGGTAAATCACAATTTGATAAGTAAAGGTAACAAAAAGAGCATTGTGACATCTTTTCACATGCTCAGTTGCCTTCGCAACAAATATCACCCACAAGAAATTGACCAGGGCACTTGGGAAGCTATATCAATAGTTACCCAACCAAATGACCGACAATATGAGATCAAACATTCATGAGTGGAATGCAATTTTTAAGTTAAAAAAACCATGCAAGAAATGAAAGTTGAAGGAGACTTGGCAGGATGAGAACTGACCTGTAACAGAGAGGTTTGCCAACCCTGCCAGAGTGACAAAGATTTAATCATGAATCAGTACATCAACACATTTCCAACACCTTATTGAA
>JAGKPW010003110.1:0-15864 GCA_019926035.1 Melaleuca alternifolia | reverse complement strand
GGAGTTCGTCCTCTTTTGGTCCAATATAAGGGAGTTCGTCTCCTTTTGGTTCATTCTAAGGAGTTCGTCTCCTTTTGGTCCAATCTAAGGGAGTTCGTCTCCTTTTGATCCAATCTAACCTAGTTTGTCTCCCATTGGTGCAATCTAAGGAGTTCGTCTCCTTTTGGTCCAATCTAACCGAGTTCGTCTCCTTTTCGTCCAATCTAATCTAGTTCGTCTCCTCTTGGTCTCATCTAAGGTGTTTCTCTGCTTTTGGTCGAATCTAACCGTGTTCGTCTCCTTTTCATCCTATCTAAGGGAGTTCGTCTCCTTTGGGTACAATATAACCTAGTTCGTCTCCTATTGGTCCTATCAAAGGGAGTTTCGCCTTTTGGTCCAATCTAACCTAGTTCGTTTACTCTTGGTCCAATCGAAGGAGTTCGTCTCCATTTGGTCCAATCTAAGCTAGTTTGTGTCCTCTTGGTCCAATCTAAGGAGTTCGTCTCCTTTTGGTCCAATCTAACCGAGTTCGTCTCCTTTTAGTTGAATCTAAGGGAGTTCTTCTTCTTTTGGTCCAATCTAACATAGTTTATATCCTCATGGTCCAATCTATGGAGTTCGTCTCGTTTTCGTCTCTTTTGATCTAAGGAGTTCATCTCTTTTTGGTCCAGTATAACCTAGTTCGTCTACTTTTCGTCCAATCTAAGGAGTTTGTCTCCTTTTGGTCCAATCTAACCTAGCTCGTCTCCTCTTGGTCCAATCTATGGAGTTCGTCTACTTTTGGCCCAATCTAATCGAGTTCGTCTCCTTTTGGTTTAATCTAAGGGAGTTCGTCGCCTTTTGATCCAATCTGACCTAGTTCGTCTCCTGTTGGTCTAATCAAAGGGAGTTCGTCTCCTTTTGGTCCAATCTAAGCTATTTCGCCTCCTCTTGGTCCAATCTAAGGAGTTCGTCTCCTCTTGGTCCAATCTAAATAGTTCGTCTACTTTTGGTCCAATATAACCGAGGTCGTCTCCTTTTGGTCTAATCTAAAGGAGTTCGTCTTCTTTTTGGTCCAATCTAACCAAGTTCGTCTCCTCTTGGTTCAATCAAAGGAGTTCGTCTCCTTTTGGTCCAATCTAAGGGAGTTCGTCTCCTTTTGATCCAATCTAACCTAGTTCGTCTCCCCTTGGTGCAATCTAAGGAGTTCGTCTCCTTTTGGTCCAATCTAACTGAGTTCCTCTCCTTTTCGTCCAATCTAACCTAGTTCGTCTCCTCTTGGTCTCATCTAAGGAGTTTCTCTCCTTTTGGTCGAATCTAACCGTGTTCGTCTCCTTTTCATCCTATCTAAGGGAGTTAGTCTCCTTTGGGTACAATATAACCTAGGTTTCCTGTTGGTCTAATCAAAGAGAGTTTCTCCTTTTGATCCAATATAACCTAGTTTGTTTACTCATGGTCAAATCGAAGGAGCTCGTCTCCATTTGGTCCAATCTAACCTAGTTCTTGTCCTCTTGGTCCAATCTAAGGAGTTTCTCTCCTTTTTGTCCAATCTAACCTAGTTCGTCTCCCTCTTGGTCCAATCTAAGGAGTTTCTCTCCTTTTGGTCCAACCTAACCGAGTTCGTCTCCTTTTGGTCCAATCTAAACTAGTTCGTCTCCTCTTGGTCCAATCTATGGAGTTCGCCTCCTTTTGGTCCAATCTAACCGAGTTCGTCTCCTTTTGGTCTAATCTAAAGGAGTTCGTCTCCTTTGGTCCATTCAACTAGTTTCGTCTCCTCTTGGTCCAATCTAGGAGAGTTCGTCTCATTTTGGTCCAATCTAAGGAAGTTCGTCTCCTCTTGGGAGAATCTTAGGAAGTTCGTCTCCTCTTGGTCCAATCTAAGGAGTTCGTCTCCTGTTTATCCAATCTTAGGAGTGCGTCTCCTTTTGGTCCAATCTTAGGAAGTTCGTCTCCTTTTGGTCAAATCTAACCGAGTCGTTCCCTTTTAGTCTAATCTAACGGAGTTCATCTCCAATTGGTCCCATCTAACCTAGTTCGTCTCCTCTTGGTCCAATCCAAGGAGTTCGTCTCCTCTTGGTCCAATATAACCTAGTCTGTCTCGTTTTCATCCAATCTAAGGAGTTCTTCTCCTATTGTCCAATCTAACCTAGTTCGTCTCCTCTTGGTCCAATCTATGGAGTTCGTCTCCTTTTGGTCCAATCTAACCGAGTTCGTCTCCTTTTGGTCCAATCTAAGGGAGGTCGTCTCCTTTTGATCCAATCTAACCTAGTTCGTCTCCTCTTGGTGCAATCTAAGGGAGTTCGTCTCATTTTGGACCGATCCAACCGAGTTCGTCTCCTTTTACTTGAATCTAAGGGAGTTCTTCTCCTTGTGGCCCAATCTCACTTAGTTCGTCTCCTTTTGGTCCAATCTAAGCTGCTAATCTCCTTTTGGTCCCATCTAACCTAGTTCGTCTCCTCTTGGTACAATCTAAGAAGTTCGTCTCCTTTTGGTCAAATCTAACCGAGTTCGTGCCCTTTTAGTCTAATCTAAGGGAGTTCATCTCCAATTGGTCCCATCTAACCTAGTTCGTCTCTTCTTTGTCCAATCTGATGAGTTCGTCTCCTTTTGGTCCAATATAACCTAGTTCGTCTCGTTTTCATCCAATCTAAGGAGTTCTTCTCCAATTGGTCCAATCTAACCTAGTTCGTCTCCTCTTTGTCCAATCTATGGAGTTCGTCTCCTTTTGGTCCAATCTAACCGAGCTCGTCTCCTTTTGGTCCAATCTAAGGGAGTTCGTCTCCTTTGAGTCCAATCTAACCTAGTTCGTCTCCTCTTGGTCCAATCTAACCTAGCACGTCTCCTCTTGGTCCAATCTAAGGAGTTCGTCTCCTTTTGGTCCAATATAACCTAGTTCGTCTCATTTTCATCCAATCTAAGTAGTTCTTCTCCTATTGGTCCAATCTAACCTAGTTCGTCTCCTCTTGGTCCAATCTATGGAGTTCGTCTCCTTTTGGTCCAATCGAAGGAGTTTCTTCTCCTTTTGGTCCAATCTATCCAAGTTCGTCCTTTTGGTCCAATCTAAGGAATTTCGTCTCCTTTTGGTCCAATCTAACCGAGTTCTTCTCCTTTTGGTCCAATCTAACCTAGTTCGTCTCCTCTTGGTCCAATCTAATGAGTTTGTCTCGTTTTGGTCCAATCTAACCGAGTTCGTCCCGTTTTAGTCTTATCTAAGGGAGTTCTTCTCCTTTTGGTCCAATCTAACTTAGTTCGTCTCCTTTTGGTCCAATCTAAGCTGTTCGTCTCCTTTTGGTCCAATATAACCTAGTTCGTCTCCTCTGGGTCCAATCTAAAGAGTTCATCTCCTTTTGGTCCAATCTAAACTAGTTCGGCTCTTCTTGGTGCAATCTAAGGAGTTCGTCTCCTTTTGGTCCTATCTAACCGAGTTCTTCTCCTTTCAGTCTTATCTAAGGGAGTTCTTCTCCTTTTGGTCCAATCTAACTTAGTTCGTCTCCTCATGGTCTAATCTAAGGAGTTCGTCTCCTTTTGGTCCAATCTAACTTAGTTCGTCTCCTCATGGTCCAATCTAAGGAGTTCGTCTCCTTTTGGTCCAATATAACCTAGTTCGTCTGCTCTTGGTGCAATCTAAGAAGTTCGTCTCCTTTTGGTCTAATCAAAGGGAGTTCGTCTCCTGTTGGTCCAATCTATGGAGTTCGTCTCCTTTTGGTCAAATCTAACCAAGTTTGTGCCCTTTTAGTCTAATCTAAGGGTGTTCCTCTCCAATTGGTCCCATCTAACCTAGTTTGTCTCCTCTTCGTCCAATCTAAGGAGTTCGTCTCCTTTTGGTCCAATATAACCTAGTTCGTCTCGTTTTCATCCAATCTAAGTAGTTCTTCTCCTATTGGTCCAATCTAACCTAGTTCGTCTCCTCTTGGTCACTCTATGGAGTTCGTCTCCTTGTGGTCCAATCTAACCAAGTTCATCTCCTCTTGCTGCAATCTAAGGAGTTCGTCTCCTTTTGGTCCATTCTAACCGAGGTCGTCTCCTTTTCGTCCAATCTAAGGGAGTTCGTCTCCTTTTGAACCAATCTAACCGAGTACGTCTTCTTTTAGTTGAATCTAAGGGAGTTCTCCTTTTAGCCCAATCTCACTTAGTTCTTCTCCTTTTGGTCCAATCTAAGCTGTTCATCTCCTTTTGGTCCCGTCTAACCTAGTTCGTCTCCTCTTGGTACAATCTAAGGAGTTCGTCTCCTTTTGGTCAAATGTAACCGAGTTCGTGCCCTTTTAGTCTAATCTAAGGGACTTCATCTCCAATTGGTCCCATCTAACCTAGTTCGTCTCCTCTTTGTCCAATCTAATGAGTTCGTCTCCTTTTGGTCCAATATAACCTAGTTCATCTCGTTTTCATCCAATCTAAGGAGTTCTTCTCCTATTGGTCGAATCTAACCTAGTTCGTCTCCTCTTGGTCCAATTTATGGAGTTCGTCTGCTTTTGGTCAAATCTAAGGGAGTTCGTCTCCTTTTGATCCAATCTAACCTAGTTCGTCTCCTCTTGGTGCAATCTAAGGGAGTTCGTCTCCTTTTGGACCAATCTAACCGAGTTCATCTCCTTTTAGTTGAATCTAAGGGACTTCTTCTGCTTTTGGCCCAATCTCACTTAATTCGTCTCCTTTTGGTCCAATCTAAGCTGTTCATCTCCTTTTTGTCCCATCTAACCTAGTTCGTCTCCTCTTGGTCCAATCTAAGGAGTTCATCTCCTGTTGGTCTAATCAATGGGAGTTCGTCTCCGGTTGGTCAAATCTAAGGAGTTCGTCTCTTTTTTATCAAATCTAACCGAGTTCGTGCCCTTTTAGTCTAATCTAAGCGAGTTCATCTCCAATTGGTCCCATCTAACCTAGTTCGTCTCCTCTTTGTCCAATCTAATGAGTTCGTCTCCTTTTGGTCCAATATAACCTAGTTCATCTCGTTTTCATCCAATCTAAGGAGTTCTTCTCCTATTGGTCGAATCTAACCTAGTTCGTCTCCTCTTGGTCCAATTTATGGAGTTCGTCTGTTTTGGTCAAATCTAAGGGAGTTCGTCTCCTTTTGATCCAATCTAACCTAGTTCGTCTCCTCTTGGTGCAATCTAAGGGAGTTCGTCTCCTTTTGGACCAATCTAACCGAGTTCGTCTCCTTTTAGTTGAATCTGAGGGACTTCTTCTGCTTTTGGCCCAATCTCACTTAGTTCGTCTCCTTTTGGTCCAATCTAAGCTGTTCATCTCCTTTTTGTCCCATCTAACCTAGTTCGTCTCCTCTTGGTCCAATCTAAGGAGTTCGTCTCCTTTTGGTCCAATATGACCTAGTTCGTCTCCTCTTGGTCCAATCTAAGGAGTTCATCTCCTGTTGGTCTAATCAAAGGGAGTTCGTCTCTGGTTGGTCAAATCTAAGGAGTTCGTCTCTTTTTGATCAAATCTAACCGAGTTTGTTCCTTTTTATTCTAATCTAAGGGAGTTCATCTCCAATTGGTCCCATCTAACCTGGTTCGTCTCCACTTGGTCCACCTAGTTCGTCTCCTCTTGGTCCAATCTAAGGAGTTCGTCTCCTTTTGGTCCAATATAACCTAGTTCGTCTCGTTTTCGTCCAATCTAAGGAGTTCTTCTCCTATTGGTCTCATCTAACCTAGTTCGTCTCCTCTTGGTCCAATCTAAGGAGTTCGTCTCCTTTTGGTCCAATCTAAAGTTCGTCTCCTCTTGGTCCAATCTAAGGAGTTCGTCTCCTTTTGACTGCATCCATCTAACCTAAGATCGTCTTCTAACTCGTCTCCTTTCGTCCAATCTAAGGAGTTCGTCTCCTTTTGGTCCAATCTAACCGAGTTCGTCTCCTTTTAGTTGAATCTAAGGGAGTTCTTCTCCTTTTGGCCCAATCTCACGTAGTTCGTCTCCTCTTGTTCCAATCTAAGCAGTTCATCTCCTTTTGGTACAATCTAACCCAATTCGTCTCCCCTTGGTCCAATCGAAAGAGTTCGTCGCCTTTTGGTCCAATCTAACTGAGTTCGTGTCTTTTCGATCCAATCTAACCTCGTTCGTCTCCTCTTGGTCCAATCGAAGGAGTTCGTCTCCTTTTGTTCCATTCTAACCGAGTTCGTCTCCTTTTCGTCCAATCTAAGGGAGTTCGTCTACTTTTGGTCCAATCTAACGTAGTTCGGCTCCTGTTGGTCTAATCAAATGGAGTTTCTCCTTTTGGTCCAATCTAAGGAGTTCGTCTCCTTTTGCTCCAATCTATCCAAGTTCGTGTCCTTTTGGTCAAATCTAAGGAGTTCGTCTCCTTTTGGTCCAATCTAACCGAGTTCGTCTCCTTTTGATCCAATCTAAACTAGTTCGTCTCCTCTTGGTGCAATCTAAGGAGTTCGTCTCCTTTTGGTCCAATGTAACCGAGATCGTCTCCTTTTACTCTTATCTAAGGGATTATTTCTCCTTTTGGTCCAATCTAACTTAGTTCGTCTCCTTTTGGTCCAATTTAAGCAGATCGTCTCCTTTTGGTCCAATATAACCTAGTTCGTCTCCTCTGGGTCCAATCTAGGGAGTTCATCTCCTTTTGGTCCAATCTAACCTAGTTCGACTCTTCTGGTGCAATCTAAGGAGTTCGTCTCCTTTTGGTCCTATCTAACCGAGTTCGTCTCCCTTTCAGTCTTATCTAAGGGAGTTTCTTCTCCTTTTGATCCAATCTAACTTAGTTTCGTCTCCACTGGTCTAATCAAGGAGTTCGTCTCCTTTGATTGCAATCTAACCAACATCGTCTCCTCTTGGTCCAATCTAAGGCGTTCGTCTCCTTTTGGTTCAATCTAACCGAGTTCGTCTCCTCTTGGTCCAATCTAAGGAGTTCGTCTCCTTTTGGTCTAATCAAAGGGAGTTCGTCTCCTGTTGGTCCAATCTAAGGAGTTCGTCCCCTGTTAGTCTAATCAGAGGGAGTTCGTCTCCTGTTGGTCCAATCTAAGGAGTTCGTCTCCTTTTGGTCCAATCTAACTTAGTTCGTCTCCACATGGTCCAATCTAAGGAGTTCGTCTCCTTTTGGTCCAATATGACCTAGTTCCTCTCCTCTTGGTCCAATCTAAGGAGTTCGTCTCCTTTTGGTCTAATCAAAGCGAGTTCGTCTCCTGTTAGTCCAATCTAAGGAGTTCGTCTCCTGTTGGTCTAATCAAAGGGAGTTCGTCTCCTGTTGGTCCAATCTAAGGAGTTCGTCTCCTTTTGGTCAAATCTAACCGAGTTCGTGCCCTTTTAGTCTAATCTAATTGAGTTCTTCTCAAATTGGTCCCATCTAACCTAGTTCGTCTCCTCTTGGTCCAATCTAATGAGTTCGTCTCCATTTGGTCTAATCTAAGGGAGTTCGTCTCCTTTTGATCCAATCTCACCTAGGTCGTCTCCTGTTGGTCGAATCAAAGGGAGTTCTTTTTCTTTTGGTCCAATCTAACTTAGTTCGTCTCCTTTTGGTCCAATCTAAGCAGTTCGTCTCCTTTTGGTCCAATATAACCTAGTTCGTCTCCTCTGGGTCCAATCTAGGGAGTTCATCTCCTTTTGGTCCAATCTAACCTAGCTCATCTCCTCTTGGTCCAATTGAAGGAGTTGGTCTCCTTTTGGTCCAATCTAACCGAGTTCGTGTCCTTTTGGTCAAATCTAAGGGAGTTCTTCTCCTTTTCGTCCAATCTAACCTAGTTCGTGTCCTCTTGGTCCAGTCTAAGGAGTTAATCTCCTTTTGGTCCAATCTAACCGAGTTCATCTCCTTTTGATCCAATCTAACCCAGTTCGTCTCCACTTGGTCCAACCTATGGAGTTCGTCTCCTTTTGGTCCAATCTAACCGAGTTCGTCTCCTTTTGTTCTTATCTAAGGGAGTTCGTCTCCTTTTGATCCAATCAAACCTAGTTCATCTCCTCTTTGGTCCAATCTATGGAGTTCGTCTCCTTTTGGTCCAATCTAACCGAGTTCGTCTCCTTTTGGTCTCATCTAAGGGAGTTTGTCTCTTTTTGATCCAACCTAACCTAGTTCGTCTCCTCTTGGTGCAATCTAAGGAGTTCGTCTCCTTGTGGTCCAATCTAACCGAGTTCGTCTCCTTTTAGTCCAATCTAAGGGAGTTCGTCTACTTTTGGTCCAATCTAACCTAGTACGCCTCCTCTTGGTCCAATCTGAGGAGTTTCTCCCCTTTTGGTCTAATCTAACCGTGTTCGTCTCCTTTTCATCCAATCTAAGGGAGTTCGTCTCCTCTTGGTCCAATCTAAGGAGTTCGTCTTCTTTTGGTCCAATCTAACCGAGGTCGTCTACTTTGGTCGAATCTAAAGGAGTTCGTCTTCTTTTGGTCCAATCTAACCAAGTTCGTCACCTCTTGGTCCAATCGAAGGAGTTCGTCTCCTTTTGGTCCAATCTAACCTAGTTCGTCTCCTCTTGGTGCAATCCAAGGAGTTCGTCTCCTTTTGGTCCAATCTAACTGAGTTCGTCTCCATTTCATCCAATCTAAGGGAGTTCGTCTCCTTTTTGTCCAATCTAACCTAGTTCGTCTCCTCTTTGTCCAATCGAAGGAGTTCGTCTCCTTTTGGTCCAATCTAACTGAGTTCGTCTCTTTTTGATCCATACTAACCTAGTTCGTCTCCTCTTGGTCCAATCGAAGGAGGTCGTCTCCTTTTGTTCCAATCTAACCGTGTTCGTCTCTTTTTCATACAATTTAAGGAGTTTCTCTCCTTTTGGTCGAATCTAACCGTGTTCGTCTCTTTTCATCCTATTTAAGGGAGTTCGTCTCCTTTTGATCCAATCTAACCTAGCTTGGTGCAATCTAAGGAGTTCGTCTCCTTTTGGTCCAATTTAAATGAGTTCGTCCCCTTTTAGTCTTATCTAAGGTAGATCTTCTTCTTTTGGTCCAATCTAACTTAGTTTGTCTCCTCATGGTCCAATCTAAGGAGTTCGTCTCCTTTTAATATAACCTAGTTTGTCTCCTTTTCGTCCAATCTAAGGAGTTCGTCTCCTTTTCGTCCAATCTAAGGAGTTCGTCTTCTGTTGGTCCAATCTAACCTAGTTCGTCTCCTCTTGGTCCAATCTATGCAGTTCGTCTCCATTTGGTCCAATCTAACCGAGTTCGTCTCCTTTTGGTCTAATCTAAGGTAGTTCGTCTTGTTTTGGTCCAATCTAACCTAGTTCGTCTCCTCTTGTGCAATCTAAGGAGTTCGTCTCCTTTTGGTCCAATCTAACCGAGTTCGTCTCCTTTTCGTCCAATCTAAGGAGTTCGTCTCCTTTTGGACCAATCTAACCGAGTTCGTCTCCTTTTAGTCTTATCTAAGGTAGATCTTCTTCTTTTGGTCCAATCTAACTTAGTTTGTCTCCTCATGGTCCAATCTAAGGAGTTCGTCTCCTTTTAATATAACCTAGTTCGTCTCCTTTTCGTCCAATCTAAGGAGTTCGTCTCCTGTTGGTCCAATCTAACCTAGTTCGTCTCCTCTTGGTCCAATCTATGAAGTTCGTCTCCATTTGGTCCAATTTAACCGAGTTCGTCTCCTTTTGGTCTAATCTAAGGGAGTTCGTCTCCTGTCGATCCAATCTAATCTAGTTCGTCTCCTCTTGGTCCAATCTAAGGAGTTGATCTCCTTGTGGTTCAATCCAACTGAGTTCGTCTATTTTTGATCCAATATAACCTAGTTCGTCTCCTCTTGGTCCATTCGAAGGAGTTTGTCTCCTTTTGTTCCAATCAAACCGAGTTCGTCTCCTTTTTGTCCAGGCTAAGGGAGTTCGTCTACTTTTGGTCCAATCTAACCTAGTTCGCCTCCTATTGGTCCAATCTAAGGAGTTTCACCCCTTTTGGTCCAATCTAACCGTGCTCGTCTCCTTTTCATCCAATCTAAGGGAGTTCGTCTCCTTTGGGTACAATCGAACCTAGTTCGTCTCCTGTTGGTCTAATCAAAGGGAGTTCGTCTCCTTTTGGTCCAATCTAACCTAGTTCGTCTCCTCTTGGTCCAATCTAAGGAGTTCGTCTCCTCTTGGTCCAATCTAAGGAGTTTGTCACCTTTTGGTCCAATCTAACCGAGGTCGTCTCCTTTTGGTCTAATCTAAAGGAGTTCGTCTTCTTTTTGATCCAATCTAACCAAGTTCGTCTCCTCTTGGTCCAATCTATGGAGTTCGCCTCCTATTGGTCCAATCTAACCTAGTTCGTCACCTCTTGGTGCAATCTATGGAGTTCGTCTCCTTTTGGTCTAATCTAAGGGAGTTCGTCTCCTTTTGATCCAATCTAACCTAGTTCGTCTCCTGTTGGTCTAATCAAATGGTGTTCGTCTCCTTTTGGTCCAATCTAACCTAGTTCGTCACCTCTTGGTCCAATCTAAGGAGTTCATCTCCTCTTGGTCCAATCGAAGGAGTTCGTCTCTTTTTGATCCAATCTAACCTAGTTCGTCTCCTCTTGGTCCAATCGAAGGAGTTCCTCTCCTTTTGTTCCAATCTAACCGAGTTCGTCTCCTCTTGGTCCAATCTAATGAGTTCGTCTCTTTTAGGTCCAATTTAACCGAGTTCGTCTCCTTTTAGTCTTATCTAAGGGAGTTCTTCTTCTTTTGGTCCAATCTAACTTAGTTCGTCTCCTCATGGTCCAATCTAAGGAGTTTTTTTTTTTCGTCTCCTTTTGTTCCAATATAACCTAGTTCGTCTCCTTTTCGTCCAATCTAAGGAGTTCGTCTCCTTTTGGTCCAATCTTACCTAGTTCGTCTTCTCTTAGTCCAATCTATTGAGTTCGTCTCCTTTTGGTACAATCTAACCGAGTTCGTCTCCTTTTGGTCTAATCTAAGGGAGTTCGTCTCCTTTTGATCCAATCTAACCTAGTTCGTCTCCCCTTGGTGCAATCTAAGGAGTTCGTCTCCTTTTGGTCCAATCTAACCGAGTTCGTCTCCTTTTGATCCAATCTAATCTAGTTCGTCCCGTCTTGGTCCAATCGAAGGAGTTCGTCTCCTTTTATTCCAATCGAAACTAGGTCGTCTCCTCTTGGTCCAATCTAAGGAGGTCGTCTCCTTTTGGTAAAATCTAACCGAGTTCGTCTCCTTTTAGTTTAATCTAAGGGAGTTCTTCTCCAATCGGTCCAATCTAACCTAGTTCGTCTCCTCTTGGTCCAATCTAAGGAGTTCGTCTCCTTTTGGTCCAATCTAACCGAGTTGGTCTCCTTTTCGTCCAATCTAAGGGAGTTCGTCTCCTTTTGGACAAATCTAACCGAGTTCGTCTCCTTTTAGTCGAATCTAAGGGAGTTCTTCTCATTTTGGTCCAATCTAACTTAGTTCGTCTCCTCTTGGTCCAATCTAAGGAGTTAATCCCCTTTTGGTCCAATCTAACCCATTTCTTCTCCTTTTCGTCCAATCTAAGGAGTTCGTCTCCTTTTGGTCCAATCTAGCCTAGTTCGTCTCCTCTTGGTTCAATCTAAGTAGTTCGTCTCCTTTTGGTCCAATCTAACCGAGTTCGTCTCCTTTTCGTCCAATCTAAGGGAGTTCGTCTCCTTTTGGTCCAATCTAACTTAGTTCGTCTCTTCTTGGTCCAATCTAAGGAGTTAATCTCCTTTTGGTCCAATCTAACCCAGTTCTTCTCATTTTCGTCCAATCTAAGGAGTTCGTCTCCTTTTGGTCCAATCTAGCCTAGTTCGTCTCCTCTTGGTCCAATCTAAGGAGTTCGTCTCCTTTTGGTCCAATCTAACCGAGTTCGTCTCCTTTCGTCCAATCTAAGGAGTTCGTCTCCTTTTGGTCCAATCAAACCTAGTTCGTCTCCTCTTGGTCTAATCTAAGGAGTTTCTCTCCTTTTGGTAGAATCTAACCGTGTTCGTCTCCTTTTCATCCTATCTAAGGGAGTTCGTCTGCATTGGGTACAACTTAACCTAGTTCGTCTCCTGTTGGTCTAATCAAAGGGAGTTTCTCCTTTTGGTCCAACATAACCTAGTTCGTTTACTCTTGGTCCAATCTAAGGAGTTCATCTCCTTTTGGTCCAATCTAAGGGAGTTCTTCTCCAATCGGCCCAATCTAACCTAGTTCGTCTCCTCTTGGTCCAATCTAAGGAGTTCGTCTCCTTTTGGTCCAATCTAACCGAGTTGGTCTCCTTTTCGTCAAATCTAAGGGAGTTCGTCTCCTTTTGGACAAATCTAACCGACTTCGTCTCCTTTTAGTCGAATCTAAGGGAGGTCGTCTCCTTTTGGTCCAATCTAACCTAGTTCGTCTCCTCTTGGTCCAATCTAATGAGTTCGTCTCCTTTTGGACCAATTTAACCGAGTTCGTCTCCTTTTTAGTCTTATCTAAGGGAGTTCTTCTTCTTTTGGTCCAATCTAACTTAGTTGGTCTCCTCATGGTCCAATCTAAGGAATTCGTCTCCTTTTGGTCCAATATAACCTAGTTCGTCTCCTTTTAGTCCAATCTAAGGATTTTGTCTCGTTTTGGTCCAATCTAACCTAGTTCGTCTCCTCCTGGTCCAATCTATGGGGTTCGTCCCCTTTTGGTCTAATCTAAGGGAGTTCGTCTCCTTTTTATCCAATCTGACCTAGTTCGCCTCCTCTTGGTCCAATCTAAGGAGTTTCTCCCCTTTTGGTCCAATCTAGCCGTGTTCGTCTCCTTTTCATCCAATCTAAGGGAGTTCTTCTCCTATTAGTCCAATCCAACTTAGTTCGTCTCCTCTTGGTCCAATCTAAGGAGTTCATTTCCTTTTTGTTCCAATCAAACCTAGTTCGTCTCCTCTTGGTCCAATCGAAGGAGTTCGTCTCTTTTTGATCCAATCTATCCTAGTTCGTCTCCTCTTGGTCCAATCGAAGGAGTTCGTCTCCTTTTGTTCCAATCTAACCGAGTTCATCTCCTTTTCGTCCAATCTAAGGGAGTTCGTCTCCTTTTGGACCAATCTAACCGAGTTCGTCTCCTTTTAGTCGAATCTAACGGAGTTCCTCTCCTTTTGGCCAAATCTAACTTAGTTCGTCTCCTCTTGGTCCAATCTAAGGAGTTCAGCTCCTTTTGGTCCAATCTAACCTAGTTCCTCTCCTCTTGGTCCAATCTAACGAGTTCGTCTCCTTTTCGTCCAATCTAACGAGTTCGTCTCCTCTTGGTCCAATCTAAGGAGTTAATCTCCTTTTGGTCCAATCTAACCCAGTTCTTCCCCTTTCGTCCAATCTAAGGAGTTCGTCTCCTTTTGGTCCAATCTAGCCTAGTTCGTCTCCTCTTGGTGCAATCTATGGGGTTCATCCCCTTTTGGTCTAATCTAAGGGAGTTCGTCTCCTTTTGGTCTAATATGACCTAGTTCGCCTCCTCTTGGTCCAATCTAAGGAGTTTCTCCCCTTTTGGTCCAATCTAGCCGTGTTCGTCTCTTTTTCATCCAATCTAAGGGAGTTCTTCTCCTTTTGGTCCAATCCAACTTAGTTCGTGTCCTCTTGGTCCAATCTAAGGATTTCATCTCCTTTTGGTCAAATCAAACCTAGTTCGTCTCCTCTTGGTCCAATCGAAGGAGTTTGTCTCCTTTTGGTCCAATCTAACTGAGTTCGTCTCTTTTTGATCCAATCTATCCTAGTTCGTCTCTTCTTGGTCCAATCGAAGGAGTTCGTCTCCTTTTGTTCCAATCAAACCGAGGTCGTCTCCTTTTCGTCCAACCTAAGGGAGTTCGTCTACTTTTGGTCCAATCTAACCTAGTTCGCCTCCTCTTGGTCCAATCTAAGGAGTTCATCTTCTTTTGGTCCAATCTAACCTAGTTCGTCTCCTCTTGGTCGAATCGAAGGAGTTTGTCTCCTTTTGGTCCAATCTAACTGAGTTCTTCTCTTTTTGATCCACTCTAACCTAGTTCGTCTCCACTTGGTCCAATCGAAGGAGTTCGTCTCCTTTTGTTCGAATCTAACCTAGTTCGACTCCTTTTCGTCCAATCTAAGGGAGTTCATCTACTTTTGGTCGAATCTAACCTAGTTCGGCTCCTGTTGGTCTAATCAAAGGGAGTTTCTCATTTTGGTCCAATCTAACCTAGTTCATTTACTCTTGGTCCAACTGAAGGAGTTCGTCTCCTTTTGGTCCAATCTATCCTAGTTCGCGTCCTATTGGTCCAATCTACGGAGTTCGTCTGCTTTTGGTCCAATCTAACCAAGTTCGTCTCCTTTTGATCCAATCTACTCTAGTTCGTCTCCTCTTGGTGCAATCTAAGGAGTTCGTCTCTTTTGGTCCAATCTAACCGAGTTCGTCTCCTTTTAGTCTTATCTAAGGGAATGCTTCTCCTTTTGGACCAATCTAACTTAGTTCTTTTCCTCATGGTCCAATCTAAGCAGTTCGTCCCCTTTTAATCCAATATAACCTAGTTCGTCTCTTCTTGGTCCAATCTAAGGGAGTTCGTCTACTTTTGGTCCAATCTAACCTAGTTTGGCTCCTGTTGGTCTAATCAAAGGGAGTTTCTCATTTTGGTCCAATCTAACCTAGTTCATTTACTCTTGGTCCAACTGAAGGAGTTCGTCTCCTTTTGGTCCAATCTATCCTAGTTCGCGTCCTATTGGTCCAATCTACGGAGTTCGTCTGCTTTTGGTCCAATCTAACCAAGTTCGTCTCCTTTTGATCCAATCTACTCTAGTTCGTCTCCTCTTGGTGCAATCTAAGGAGTTCGTCTCTTTTGGTCCAATCTAACCGAGTTCGTCTCCTTTTAGTCTTATCTAAGGGAATGCTTCTCCTTTTGGACCAATCTAACTTAGTTCTTTTCCTCATGGTCCAATCTAAGCAGTTCGTCCCCTTTTAATCCAATATAACCTAGTTCGTCTCCTCTTGGTCCAATCTAAGGAGTTTGTCTCCTTTTGGTCTAATCTAACCGAGGTCGTCTCCTTTTGGTCTAATCTAAGGGAGTTCGTCTCCTTTTGGTCCAATATTACCTAGTTCGTCTCCTCTTGGTCCAATCAAAGGAGTTCATCTCCTTTTGGTACAATCTAACCCAGCTCGTCTCCTCTTGGTCCAATCGAAGGAGTTGGTCTCCTTTTGGTCCAATCTAACCGAGTTAGTCTCCTTTTGGTCTAATCTAAAGGAGTTCTTCTCCTTTTAGTCTAATCTAACCTAGTTCGTGTCCTCTTGGTCCAGTCTAGGGAGTTCGTCTCCTTTTGGTCCAATCTTACCGAGTTCGTCTCCTTTTGATCCAATCTAACCTAGTTCGTCGCGTCTTGGTCCAATCGAAAGAGTTCGTCTCCTTTTGGTCCAATCTAACCTAGTTCGTCTCCTCTTGATCCAATCTAAGGAGTTCGTCTCCTTTTGGTCCAATCTAACCTAGTTCCTGTCTTCTTGGTCCAATCTAAGGAGTTTCTCTCCTTTTGGTCCAATATAACCTAGTTCGTCTCCTGTTGGTTCAATCTAAGGAGTTTGTCTCCTTTTAGTCTAATCTAAGGGAGTTTATCTCCAATTGGTCCCATCTAACCTAGTTCGTCTCCTCTTGGTCCAATCAAAGGATTTTGTCTCCTTTTGGTCCAATATAACCTAGTTCATCTCCTTTTCGTCCAATCTAAGGGAGTTCGTCTCCTTTTGGACCAATCTAACCGAGTTCGTCTCCTTTTAGTCGAATCTAAGGGATTTCCTCTCCTTTTGGCCAAATCTAACTTAGTTTGTCTCCTCTTGGTCCAATCTAAGGAGTTCATCTCCTTTTGGTCCAATCTTAGGAAGTTAGTCTTCTCTTGATCCAATGTAAGGAGTTCGTCTCCTTTTGGTCCCAATTAAACCCAGTTCGTTCCTTTTAGTCTTATCTAGGGAGATCTTCTTCTTTTGGTCCAATCTAACTTAGTTTGTCTCCTCATGGTCCAATCTAAGGAGTTCGTCTCCTTTTGGTCCAATCTAACCGAGTTCGTCTCCTTTTAGTCTTATCTAAGGGAGATCTTCTTCTTTTGGTCCAATCTAACTTAGTTTGTCTCCTCATGGTCCAATCTATGGAGTTCGTCTCCTTTTGGTCCAATCTAACCGCGTTCGTCTCCTTTT
>JAGKPW010003109.1:0-20002 GCA_019926035.1 Melaleuca alternifolia | reverse complement strand
TGTTGGTCCAATCTAAGGTAGTTTGTCTCTTGTTGGTCCAATCTAAGGAGTTCGTCTCCTTTTGGTCAAATCTAACCGAGTTCGTTCCCTTTTAGTCTAATCTAAGGGAGTTCGTCTCCTTTTGATCCAATCTAACCTAGTTCGTCTCCTCTTGGTGCAATCCAAGGAGTTCGTCTCCTTTTGGTCCAATCTAATCGAGTTCGTCTCTTTTTGGTCTAATCTAAGGGAGTTCGTCTCCATTTGGTCCAATCTAATCTCGTTCGTGTCCTCTTGGTCCAATCTAAGGAGTTCGTCTCCTTTTGGTCCAATCTAACCGAGTTCGTCTCCCTTTCGTCCAATCTAAGGAGTTCGTCTCCTTTTGGTCCATTCTAACCGAGTTCGTCTCCTTTTCGTCCAATCTAAGGGAGTTCGTCTCCTTTTGGACCAATCTAACCCAGTTCGTCTCCTTTTAGTTGAATCTAAGGGAGTTCTTCTCCTTTTGGCGCAATCTCACTTAGTTCAACTCCTTTTGGTCGAATCTAAGCTGTTCATCTCCTTTTGGTCCCATCTAAACTAGTTCGTCTCCTCTTGGTCCAATCTAAGGAGTTCGTCTCCTCATGGCCCAATCTAAGGAGTTCGTCTCCTTTTGGTCCAATATGACCTATATCGTCTCCTCTTGGTCCAATCTACGGATTTCGTCTCCTTTTGGTCAAATCAAAGGGAGTTCGTCTCCTGTTGGTCATATCTAAGGAGTTCATCTCCTGTTGGTCTAATCAAAGGGAGTTCGTCTCTTGTTGGTCCAATCTAAGGAGTTCGTCTCCTTTTGGTCAAATCTAACCGAGTTCGTGCCCTTTTAGTCTAATCTAAGGGTGTTCATCTCCAATTGGTCCCATCTACCTTGTCGTCCTATTCGTGGTCCAATCTAAGGGAGTTCGTCTCCTTTTGATCAAATCTAACCTAGTTCGGCTCCTTTTAGTTGAATCTGAGGGAGTTCTTCTCCTTTTGGCCCAATCTCACTTAGTTCGTCTCCTTTTGGTCCAGTCTAAGCTGTTCATCTCCTTTTGGTCCCATCTAACCTAGTTCGTCTCCTCTTGGTCCAATCTAAGGAGTTCGTCTCCTGTTGGTCTAATCAAAGGGAGTTCGTCTCCTGTTGGTCTAATCTTAGGAGTTCGTCTCTTTTTTATCAAATCTAACCGAGTTTGTTCCCTGTTATTCTAATCTAAGGGAGTTCATCTCCCAATTGGCCCATCTAACCTAGTTCGTCTCCTCTTGGTCCAATCTAAGATGTTCGTCTCCTTTTGGTCCAATCATAGGAAGTTAGTCTCCTCTTGGTCCAATCTATGGAGTTCGTCTCCTTTTGGTCCAATCTAACCGATTTCGTCTCCTTTTGATCCAATCTAACCTAGTTCGTCTCCTCTTGGTGCAATCTAAGGAGTTCGTCTCCTTTTGGTCCAATCTAACCGAGTTCGTCTTCTTTTCGTCCAATCTAAGGGAGTTCGTCTCCTTTTGGACCAATCTAAGCCAGTTCGTCTCCTTTTAGTTGAATCTAAGGGATTTCTTCTCCTTTTGGCCCAATCTCACTTAGTTCGTCTCCTTTTGGTCCAATCTAAGTTGTTCATCTCCTTTTGGTTCCATCTAACCTAGTTCGTCTCCTCTTGGTCCAATCTAAGGAGTTCGTTTCCTGTTGGTCTAATAAAAGGGAGTTCGTCTCCTGTTGGTCCAATCTAAGGATTTCGTCTCCTTTTGATCAAATCTAACCGAGTTTGTTCCCTTTTAGTCTAATCTAAGGGAGTTCTTCTCCTATTGGTCCAATCTAACCGAGTTCGTCTCCTGTTGGTCCAATCTAAGGATTTCGTCTCCTTTTGATCAAATCTAACCGAGTTTGTTCCCTTTTAGTCTAATCTAAGGGAGTTCTTCTCCTATTGGTCCAATCTAACCCTAGTTCGTCTACTCTTGGTCCAATCTATGGAGTTCGTCTCCTTTTGGTCCAATCTAACCGAGTTCGTCTCCTTTTGGTCCAATCTAAGGGAGGTCGTCTCCTTTTGATCCAATCTAACCTAGTTCGTCTCCTCTTGGTGCCATCTAAGGAGTTCATCTTCTTTTGGTCCAATCTAACCGAGTTCATCTCCTTTTCGTCCAATCTACGGGACTTTGTCTCATTTGGTCCAATCTAACCGAGTTCGTCTCCTTTTCGTTCAATCTAACCGAGTTCGTCTCCTTTTCGTTTAATCTAAGGGAGTTTGTCTCCTTTTGGTCCAATCTAACCGAGTTCGTCTCCTTTTGGTCCAATCTAAGGGAGTTCGTCTCCATTTGGTCCAATCTGACCTAGTTCGTCTCCTCTTGGTCTCATCTAAGGAGTTTCTCTCCTTTTGGTCGAATCTAACCGTGTTCGTCTCTTCTTGGTCCAATCTAAGGAGTTCGTCTCCTTTTGGTCCTATCTAACCGAGTTCGTCTCCTTTCAGTCTTATCTAAGGGAATTCTTCTCCTTTTGGTCCAATCTAACTTAGTTCGTCTCCTCATGGTCCAATCTAAGGAGTTCGTCTCCTTTTGGTGCAACCTAACTTAGTTCGTCTCCTCATGGCCCAATCTAAGGAGTTCGTCTCCTTTTGGTCCAATATGACCTAGTTCGTCTCCTCTTGGTCCAATCTACGGATTTCGTCTCCTTTTGGTCTAATCAAAGGGAGTTCGTCTCCTGGTGGTCCAATCTAAGGAGTTCGTCTCCTGTTGGTCTAATCAAAGGGAGTTCGTCTCTTGTTGGTCCAATCTAAGGAGTTCGTCTCCTTTTGGTCAAATCTAACCGAGTTCGTTCCCTTTTATGTCTAATCTAAGGGATTTCGTCTCCTTTTGATCCAATCTAACCTAGTTCGTCTCCTCTTGGTGCAATCCAAGGAGTTCGTCTCCTTTTGGTCCAATCTAATCGAGTTCGTCTCTTTTTGGTCTAATCTAAGGGAGTTCGTCTCCATTTGGTCCAATCTAACCTCGTTCGTGTACTCTTGGTCCAATCTAAGGAGTTCGTCTCCTTTTGGTCCAATCTAACCGAGTTCGTCTCCTTTTCGTCCAATCTAAGGAGTTCGTCTCCTTTTGGTCCATTCTAACCGAGTTCGTCTCCTTTTCGTCCAATCTAACGGAGTTCGTCTCCTTTTGGACCAATCTAACCCAGTTCGTCTCCTTTTAGTTGAATCTAAGGGAGTTCTTCTCCTTTTGATCCAATCTAACCTAGTTCGTCTCCTCTTGGTGCAATCCAAGGAGTTCGTCTCCTTTTGGTCCAATCTAATCGAGTTCGTCTCTTTTTCCTCTAATCTAAGGAGTTCGTCTCCTGTAGGTCTAATCAAAGGGAGTTCGTCTCCTGTTGGTCCAATCTAAGGAGTTCGTCTACTTTTGGTCCAATCTAACGTAGTTCGGCTCCTGTTGGTATAATTAAATGGAGTTTCTCCTTTTGGTCCAATCTAACCTAGTTTGTTTACTCTTGGTCCAATCTATGGAGTTCGTCTCCTTTTGGTCCAATCTAACCGATTTCTCTCCTTTTGGTCCAATCTAAGGATTTCGTCTCCCCTTTGATCCAATCTAACCTAGTTCGTCTCCTCTTGGTGCAATCTAAGGAGTTCGTCTCTTTTGTCCATTCTAACCGAGTCGTCTCCTTTTCGTCAATCTACGGAGTTCGTCTCCTTTTGGACCAATCTAACCCAGTTCGTCTCCTTTTAGTCGAATCTAAGGGAGTTCTTCTCCTTTTGGCACAATCTCACTTAGTTCAACTCCTTTTGGTCCAATCTAAGCTGTTCATCTCCTTTTGGTCCCATCTAACCTAGTTCGTCTCCTCTTGGTCCAATCTAAGGAGTTCGTCTCCTCATGGCCCAATCTAAGGAGTTCGTCTCCTTTTGGTCCAATATGACCTATATCGTCTCCTCTTGGTCCAATCTACGGATTTCGTCTCCTTTTGGTCAAATCAAAGGGAGTTCGTCTCCTGTTGGTCCTATCTAAGGAGTTCGTCTCCTGTTGGTCTAATCAAAGGGAGTTCGTCTCTTGTTGGTCCAATCTAAGGAGTTCGTCTCCTTTTGGTCAAATCTAACCGAGTTCGTGCCCTTTTAGTCTAATCTAAGGGAGTTCATCTCCAATTGGTCCCATCTAACCTTGTTCGTCTATTCTTGGTCCAATCTAAGGAGTTCGTCTCCTTTTGGTCCAATATAACCTAGTTCGTCTCGTTTTCCTCCAATCTAAGGAGTTCTTCTCCTATCGGTCCAATCTAACCTAGTTCGTCTCCTCTTGGTCCAATCTGTGGAGTTCGTCTCCTTTTGGTCCAATCAAACCGAGTTCGTCTCCTTTTGGTCCAAACTAAGGGAGTTCGTCTACTTTTGATCCAATTCTAACCGAGTTCGTCTCCTTTTCATCCAATCTAAGGGAGTTCGTCTCCTTTTTGACCAATCTAACCGAGTTCGTCTCCTTTTAGTTGAATCTAAGGGAGTTCTTCTCCTTTTGGCCCAATCTTACTTAGTTCGTCTCCTCTTGGCCCAATCTAAGCAGTTCATCTCCTTTTGGTCCCATCTAACCTAGTTCGTCTCCTCTTGGTCCAATCTAAGGAGTTCGTCTCCTTTTGGTCCAATATAACCTAGTTCGTCTCGTTTTCGTCCAATCTAAGGAGTTCTTTTCCTATTGGTCTAATCTAACCTAGTTCGTCTCCTCTTGGTCCAATCTATGGAGTTCGTCTCCTTTTGGTCCAATCTAACCGAGTTCGTCTCCTTTTGGTCCAATCTAAGGGAGTTCGTCTCCTTTTGATCCAATCTAACCTTGTTCGTGTCCTCTTGGTGCAATCTGAGGAGTTCGTCTCCTTTTGGTCCATTCTAACCGAGTTCGTCTCTTTTTCGTCCAATCTAAGGGAGTTCGTCTCCTTTTGGACCAATCTAACCCAGTTCGTCTCCATTTAGTTGAATCTAAGGGAGTTCTTCTCCTTTTGGCCCAATCTCACTTAGTTCGTCTCCTTTTTGTCCAATCTAAGCTGTTCATCTCCTTTTGGTCCCATCTAACCTAGTTCGTCTCCTCTTCGTCCAATCTAAGGAGTTCGTCTCCCTTTGGTCAAATCTAACCAAGTTCGTGCCCTTTTAGTCTAATCTAAGGGTGTTCATCTCCAATTGGTCCCATCTAACCTAGTTCGTCTCCTCTTGGTCCAATCTAATTAGTTCGTATCCTTTTGCTCCAATCTAACCTAGTTCGTCTCGTTTTCGTCCAATCTAAGGAGTTCTACTCCTATTGGTCCAATCTAACCTAGTTCGTCTCCTTTTCGTCCAATCTAACGGAGTTCGTCTCCTTTTGGACCAATCTAACCCAGTTCGTCTCCTTTTAGTTGAATCTAAGGGAGTTCTTCTCCTTTTGGCCCAATCTCACTTAGTTCGTCTCCTCTTGGTCCAATCGAAGCAGTTCATTTCCTTTTGGTCCCATCTAATCTAGTTCGTCTCCTCTTGGTCCAATCTAAGGAGTTCGTCTCCTTTTGGTCTAATCAAAGGGAGTTCATCTCCTCTTGGGTCAATCTAAGGAGTTCGTCTCCTTTTGGTGAAATCTAACCGAGTTCGTTCCCTTTTAGTCTAATCTAACGGTGTTCATCTCCAATTGGTCCCATCTAACCTAGTTCGTCTCCTCATGGCCAATCTAAGGAGTTCGTCTCCTTTTGGTCCAATATAACCTAGTTCGTCTCCTCTTGGTCCAATCTAAGGAGTTCGTCTCCTTTTGGTCTAATCAAAGGGAGTTCGTCTCCTGTTGGTCCAATCTAAGGAGTTCGTCTCCTGTTGGTCTAATCAAAAGGAGTTCATCTCCTGTTGGTCCAATCTAAGGAGTTCGTCTCCTTTTGGTCAAATCTAACCGAGTTCGTTCCCTTTTAGTCTAATCTAAGGGAATTCGTCTCCTTTTGGTCCAATCTAACCTATTTCGTCTCCTCTTGGTCCAATCTAAGGAGTTCGTCTCCTCTTGGTCCAATCTAAATAGTTCGTCTACTTTTGGTCCAATATAACCGAGGTCGTCTCCTTTTGGTCTAATCTAAAGGAGTTCGTCTTCTTTTTGGTCCAATCTAACCAAGTTCGTCTCCTCTTGGTTCAATCAAAGGAGTTCGTCTCCTTTTGGTCCAATCTAAGGGAGTTCGTCTCCTTTTGATCCAATCTAACCTAGTTTGTCTCCCATTGGTGCAATCTAAGGAGTTCGTCTCCTTTTGGTCCAATCTAACCGAGTTCGTCTCCTTTTCGTCCAATCTAATCTAGTTCGTCTCCTCTTGGTCTCATCTAAGGTGTTTCTCTGCTTTTGGTCGAATCTAACCGTGTTCGTCTCCTTTTCATCCTATCTAAGGGAGTTCGTCTCCTTTGGGTACAATATAACCTAGTTCGTCTCCTATTGGTCCTATCAAAGGGAGTTTCGCCTTTTGGTCCAATCTAACCTAGTTCGTTTACTCTTGGTCCAATCGAAGGAGTTCGTCTCCATTTGGTCCAATCTAAGCTAGTTTGTGTCCTCTTGGTCCAATCTAAGGAGTTCGTCTCCTTTTGGTCCAATCTAACCGAGTTCGTCTCCTTTTAGTTGAATCTAAGGGAGTTCTTCTTCTTTTGGTCCAATCTAACATAGTTTATATCCTCATGGTCCAATCTATGGAGTTCGTCTCGTTTTCGTCTCTTTTGATCTAAGGAGTTCATCTCTTTTTGGTCCAGTATAACCTAGTTCGTCTACTTTTCGTCCAATCTAAGGAGTTTGTCTCCTTTTGGTCCAATCTAACCTAGCTCGTCTCCTCTTGGTCCAATCTATGGAGTTCGTCTACTTTTGGCCCAATCTAATCGAGTTCGTCTCCTTTTGGTTTAATCTAAGGGAGTTCGTCGCCTTTTGATCCAATCTGACCTAGTTCGTCTCCTGTTGGTCTAATCAAAGGGAGTTCGTCTCCTTTTGGTCCAATCTAAGCTATTTCGCCTCCTCTTGGTCCAATCTAAGGAGTTCGTCTCCTCTTGGTCCAATCTAAATAGTTCGTCTACTTTTGGTCCAATATAACCGAGGTCGTCTCCTTTTGGTCTAATCTAAAGGAGTTCGTCTTCTTTTTGGTCCAATCTAACCAAGTTCGTCTCCTCTTGGTTCAATCAAAGGAGTTCGTCTCCTTTTGGTCCAATCTAAGGGAGTTCGTCTCCTTTTGATCCAATCTAACCTAGTTCGTCTCCCCTTGGTGCAATCTAAGGAGTTCGTCTCCTTTTGGTCCAATCTAACTGAGTTCCTCTCCTTTTCGTCCAATCTAACCTAGTTCGTCTCCTCTTGGTCTCATCTAAGGAGTTTCTCTCCTTTTGGTCGAATCTAACCGTGTTCGTCTCCTTTTCATCCTATCTAAGGGAGTTAGTCTCCTTTGGGTACAATATAACCTAGGTTTCCTGTTGGTCTAATCAAAGAGAGTTTCTCCTTTTGATCCAATATAACCTAGTTTGTTTACTCATGGTCAAATCGAAGGAGCTCGTCTCCATTTGGTCCAATCTAACCTAGTTCTTGTCCTCTTGGTCCAATCTAAGGAGTTCGTCTCCATTTGGTCCAATCTAACCTAGTTCGTGTCCTCTTGGTCCAATCTAAGGAGTTCGTCTCCTTTTGGTCCAATCTAACCGAGTTTGTCTCCTTTTGATCCAATCTAACCCAGTTCGTCTCTTCTTGGTGTAATCTAAGGAGTTCGTCTCCTTTTGGTCCTATCTAACCGAGTTCGTCTCCTTTCAGTCTTATCTAAGGGAGTTCTTCTCCTTTGGGTCCAATCTAACATAGTTCGTCTCCTCATGGTCGAATCTAAGGAGTTCGTCTCCTTTTGGTCCAATCTAAACTAGTTCATCTCCTCTTGGTCCAATCTATGGAGTTCGTCTCCTGTTATTCCAATCTAAGGAGTTCGTCTCCTGTTGGTCTCATCAAAGGGAGTTCGTCTCCTGTTGGTCCAATCTAAGGAGTTCGTCTCCTTTTGGTCAAATCTAACCGAGTTCGTGCCCTATTAGTCTAATCTAGGGAGTTCATCTCCAATTGGTCCCATCTAACCTAGTTCGTCTCCTCTTGGTCCAATCTAACGAGTTCGTCTCCTTTTCGTCCAATATAACCTAGTTCGTCTCGTTTTCGTCCAATCTAAGGAGTTCTTCTCCTATTGGTCCAATCTAACCTAGTTCGTCTCCTCTTGGTCCAATCTATGGAGTTCGTCTCCTTTTGGTCCAATCTAACCGAGTTCGTCTCCTTTTGGTCCAATCTAAGGGAGGTCGTCTCCTTTTGATCCAATCTAACCTAGTTCGTCTCCTCTTGGTGCAATCTAAGGGAGTTCGTCTCATTTTGGACCGATCCAACCGAGTTCGTCTCCTTTTACTTGAATCTAAGGGAGTTCTTCTCCTTGTGGCCCAATCTCACTTAGTTCGTCTCCTTTTGGTCCAATCTAAGCTGCTAATCTCCTTTTGGTCCCATCTAACCTAGTTCGTCTCCTCTTGGTACAATCTAAGAAGTTCGTCTCCTTTTGGTCAAATCTAACCGAGTTCGTGCCCTTTTAGTCTAATCTAAGGGAGTTCATCTCCAATTGGTCCCATCTAACCTAGTTCGTCTCTTCTTTGTCCAATCTGATGAGTTCGTCTCCTTTTGGTCCAATATAACCTAGTTCGTCTCGTTTTCATCCAATCTAAGGAGTTCTTCTCCAATTGGTCCAATCTAACCTAGTTCGTCTCCTCTTTGTCCAATCTATGGAGTTCGTCTCCTTTTGGTCCAATCTAACCGAGCTCGTCTCCTTTTGGTCCAATCTAAGGGAGTTCGTCTCCTTTGATCCATTCTAACCTAGTTTTCTTCTCCTCCAATCTAAGGAACCTAGTTCATTTTCGTCCAATATAAGGAGTTCGTCTCTTTTGGTCCAATCTAACCTAGTTACGGCTCCTGTTGGTCTAATCAAATGGAGTTTCTCCTTTTGGTCCAATCTAACCTAGTTCGTTTACTGTTGGTCCAATCGAAGGAGTTCGTCTCCTTTTGGTCCAATCTATCCAAGTTCGTGTCCTTTTGGTCCAATCTAAGGAATTCGTCTCCTTTTGGTCCAATCTAACCGAGTTCGTCTCCTTTTGATCCAATCTAACCTAGTTCGTCTCCTCTTGGTGCAATCTAAGGAGTTCGTCCTATCTAACCGAGTTCGTCTCCTTTCATTCTTATCTAAGGGAGTTCTTCTCCTTTTGGTCCAATCTAACTTAGTTCGTCTCCTTTTGGTCCAATCTAAGCTGTTCGTCTCCTTTTGGTCCAATATAACCTAGTTCGTCTCCTCTGGGTCCAATCTAAAGAGTTCATCTCCTTTTGGTCCAATCTAAACTAGTTCGGCTCTTCTTGGTGCAATCTAAGGAGTTCGTCTCCTTTTGGTCCTATCTAACCGAGTTCTTCTCCTTTCAGTCTTATCTAAGGGAGTTCTTCTCCTTTTGGTCCAATCTAAGTTCGTCTCCTCTGGTCCAATCTAAGGAGTTCATCTCCTTTTGGTCCAATCTAGTCTCCTCATGGTCCAATCTAAGGCGTTCGTCTCCTTTTGGTCCAATATCTAGTTCGTCTCCTCTTGGTCCAATCTAAGGAGTTCGTCTCCTTTTGGTCTAATCAAAGGGAGTTCGTCTCCTGTTGGTCCAATCTATGGAGTTCGTCTCCTTTTGGTCAAATCTAACCAAGTTTGTGCCCTTTTAGTCTAATCTAAGGGTGTTCCTCTCCAATTGGTCCCATCTAACCTAGTTTGTCTCCTCTTCGTCCAATCTAAGGAGTTCGTCTCCTTTTGGTCCAATATAACCTAGTTCGTCTCGTTTTCATCCAATCTAAGTAGTTCTTCTCCTATTGGTCCAATCTAACCTAGTTCGTCTCCTCTTGGTCACTCTATGGAGTTCGTCTCCTTGTGGTCCAATCTAACCAAGTTCATCTCCTCTTGCTGCAATCTAAGGAGTTCGTCTCCTTTTGGTCCATTCTAACCGAGGTCGTCTCCTTTTCGTCCAATCTAAGGGAGTTCGTCTCCTTTTGAACCAATCTAACCGAGTACGTCTTCTTTTAGTTGAATCTAAGGGAGTTCTCCTTTTAGCCCAATCTCACTTAGTTCTTCTCCTTTTGGTCCAATCTAAGCTGTTCATCTCCTTTTGGTCCCGTCTAACCTAGTTCGTCTCCTCTTGGTACAATCTAAGGAGTTCGTCTCCTTTTGGTCAAATGTAACCGAGTTCGTGCCCTTTTAGTCTAATCTAAGGGACTTCATCTCCAATTGGTCCCATCTAACCTAGTTCGTCTCCTCTTTGTCCAATCTAATGAGTTCGTCTCCTTTTGGTCCAATATAACCTAGTTCATCTCGTTTTCATCCAATCTAAGGAGTTCTTCTCCTATTGGTCGAATCTAACCTAGTTCGTCTCCTCTTGGTCCAATTTATGGAGTTCGTCTGCTTTTGGTCAAATCTAAGGGAGTTCGTCTCCTTTTGATCCAATCTAACCTAGTTCGTCTCCTCTTGGTGCAATCTAAGGGAGTTCGTCTCCTTTTGGACCAATCTAACCGAGTTCATCTCCTTTTAGTTGAATCTAAGGGACTTCTTCTGCTTTTGGCCCAATCTCACTTAATTCGTCTCCTTTTGGTCCAATCTAAGCTGTTCATCTCCTTTTTGTCCCATCTAACCTAGTTCGTCTCCTCTTGGTCCAATCTAAGGAGTTCATCTCCTGTTGGTCTAATCAATGGGAGTTCGTCTCCGGTTGGTCAAATCTAAGGAGTTCGTCTCTTTTTTATCAAATCTAACCGAGTTCGTGCCCTTTTAGTCTAATCTAAGCGAGTTCATCTCCAATTGGTCCCATCTAACCTAGTTCGTCTCCTCTTTGTCCAATCTAATGAGTTCGTCTCCTTTTGGTCCAATATAACCTAGTTCATCTCGTTTTCATCCAATCTAAGGAGTTCTTCTCCTATTGGTCGAATCTAACCTAGTTCGTCTCCTCTTGGTCCAATTTATGGAGTTCGTCTGTTTTGGTCAAATCTAAGGGAGTTCGTCTCCTTTTGATCCAATCTAACCTAGTTCGTCTCCTCTTGGTGCAATCTAAGGGAGTTCGTCTCCTTTTGGACCAATCTAACCGAGTTCGTCTCCTTTTAGTTGAATCTGAGGGACTTCTTCTGCTTTTGGCCCAATCTCACTTAGTTCGTCTCCTTTTGGTCCAATCTAAGCTGTTCATCTCCTTTTTGTCCCATCTAACCTAGTTCGTCTCCTCTTGGTCCAATCTAAGGAGTTCGTCTCCTTTTGGTCCAATATGACCTAGTTCGTCTCCTCTTGGTCCAATCTAAGGAGTTCATCTCCTGTTGGTCTAATCAAAGGGAGTTCGTCTCTGGTTGGTCAAATCTAAGGAGTTCGTCTCTTTTTGATCAAATCTAACCGAGTTTGTTCCTTTTTATTCTAATCTAAGGGAGTTCATCTCCAATTGGTCCCATCTAACCTGGTTCGTCTCCACTTGGTCCAATCTAAGGAGTTCGTCTCCTTTTGGTCCAATATAACCTAGTTCGTCTCGTTTTCGTCCAATCAAAGGAGTTCTTCTCCTATTGGTCCAATCTAACCTAGTTCGTCTCCTCTCGGTCCAATCTATGGAGTTCGTCTCCTTTTGGTCCATCTAACTGATTCTTCTCCTTTTTGGTCCCAAATCTAAGGAGTTCGTCATTTTGGCCAATCTAACCTAGTTCGTCGCCGCTCCTGGGCAATCTAAGGAGTTTAGTCCTCCTTTGGTTCCCGTCTAACCGAGTTCCGCCTCCCTTTTCGTCCAATCTAAGGAGTTCGTCTCCTTTTGGTCCAATCTAACCGAGTTCGTCTCCTTTTAGTTGAATCTAAGGGAGTTCTTCTCCTTTTGGCCCAATCTCACGTAGTTCGTCTCCTCTTGTTCCAATCTAAGCAGTTCATCTCCTTTTGGTACAATCTAACCCAATTCGTCTCCCCTTGGTCCAATCGAAAGAGTTCGTCGCCTTTTGGTCCAATCTAACTGAGTTCGTGTCTTTTCGATCCAATCTAACCTCGTTCGTCTCCTCTTGGTCCAATCGAAGGAGTTCGTCTCCTTTTGTTCCATTCTAACCGAGTTCGTCTCCTTTTCGTCCAATCTAAGGGAGTTCGTCTACTTTTGGTCCAATCTAACGTAGTTCGGCTCCTGTTGGTCTAATCAAATGGAGTTTCTCCTTTTGGTCCAATCTAAGGAGTTCGTCTCCTTTTGCTCCAATCTATCCAAGTTCGTGTCCTTTTGGTCAAATCTAAGGAGTTCGTCTCCTTTTGGTCCAATCTAACCGAGTTCGTCTCCTTTTGATCCAATCTAAACTAGTTCGTCTCCTCTTGGTGCAATCTAAGGAGTTCGTCTCCTTTTGGTCCAATGTAACCGAGATCGTCTCCTTTTACTCTTATCTAAGGGATTATTTCTCCTTTTGGTCCAATCTAACTTAGTTCGTCTCCTTTTGGTCCAATTTAAGCAGATCGTCTCCTTTTGGTCCAATATAACCTAGTTCGTCTCCTCTGGGTCCAATCTAGGGAGTTCATCTCCTTTTGGTCCAATCTAACCTGTTCGACTCTTCTTGTGCAATCTAAGGAGTTCGTTCTCCTTTTGTCCTAGCTACCGAGATTTCGTCTCCTTTCAAGTCTTATCTAAGGGAGTTCTTCTCCTTTTGATCCAATCTAACTTAGTTCGTCTCCCACATGGTTCTAATCTAAGAGTTCGTCCCTTTTGGTCCACTTCTAACTTAGGTCGTCCCTCATGGTCCAATCTAAGGAGTTCGTCTCCTTTTGGTCAAGCGAGGACATATAACTAGGTCGTCTCCCTCTTGGTCCGCTAAGATTCGTCTCCTTGGTCTAATCAAA
Organism: Melaleuca alternifolia; assembly: GCA_019926035.1. Classification (NCBI taxonomy): domain Eukaryota; kingdom Viridiplantae; phylum Streptophyta; class Magnoliopsida; order Myrtales; family Myrtaceae; genus Melaleuca; species Melaleuca alternifolia. The sequence continues at coordinate 7,215 of JAGKPW010003109.1, read as the reverse complement.
GGGAGTTCGTCTCCTGTTGGTCCAATCTAAGGAGTTCGTCCCCTGTTAGTCTAATCAGAGGGAGTTCGTCTCCTGTTGGTCCAATCTAAGGAGTTCGTCTCCTTTTGGTCCAATCTAACTTAGTTCGTCTCCACATGGTCCAATCTAAGGAGTTCGTCTCCTTTTGGTCCAATATGACCTAGTTCCTCTCCTCTTGGTCCAATCTAAGGAGTTCGTCTCCTTTTGGTCTAATCAAAGCGAGTTCGTCTCCTGTTAGTCCAATCTAAGGAGTTCGTCTCCTGTTGGTCTAATCAAAGGGAGTTCGTCTCCTGTTGGTCCAATCTAAGGAGTTCGTCTCCTTTTGGTCAAATCTAACCGAGTTCGTGCCCTTTTAGTCTAATCTAATTGAGTTCTTCTCAAATTGGTCCCATCTAACCTAGTTCGTCTCCTCTTGGTCCAATCTAATGAGTTCGTCTCCATTTGGTCTAATCTAAGGGAGTTCGTCTCCTTTTGATCCAATCTCACCTAGGTCGTCTCCTGTTGGTCGAATCAAAGGGAGTTCTTTTTCTTTTGGTCCAATCTAACTTAGTTCGTCTCCTTTTGGTCCAATCTAAGCAGTTCGTCTCCTTTTGGTCCAATATAACCTAGTTCGTCTCCTCTGGGTCCAATCTAGGGAGTTCATCTCCTTTTGGTCCAATCTAACCTAGCTCATCTCCTCTTGGTCCAATTGAAGGAGTTGGTCTCCTTTTGGTCCAATCTAACCGAGTTCGTGTCCTTTTGGTCAAATCTAAGGGAGTTCTTCTCCTTTTCGTCCAATCTAACCTAGTTCGTGTCCTCTTGGTCCAGTCTAAGGAGTTAATCTCCTTTTGGTCCAATCTAACCGAGTTCATCTCCTTTTGATCCAATCTAACCCAGTTCGTCTCCACTTGGTCCAACCTATGGAGTTCGTCTCCTTTTGGTCCAATCTAACCGAGTTCGTCTCCTTTTGTTCTTATCTAAGGGAGTTCGTCTCCTTTTGATCCAATCAAACCTAGTTCATCTCCTCTTTGGTCCAATCTATGGAGTTCGTCTCCTTTTGGTCCAATCTAACCGAGTTCGTCTCCTTTTGGTCTCATCTAAGGGAGTTTGTCTCTTTTTGATCCAACCTAACCTAGTTCGTCTCCTCTTGGTGCAATCTAAGGAGTTCGTCTCCTTGTGGTCCAATCTAACCGAGTTCGTCTCCTTTTAGTCCAATCTAAGGGAGTTCGTCTACTTTTGGTCCAATCTAACCTAGTACGCCTCCTCTTGGTCCAATCTGAGGAGTTTCTCCCCTTTTGGTCTAATCTAACCGTGTTCGTCTCCTTTTCATCCAATCTAAGGGAGTTCGTCTCCTCTTGGTCCAATCTAAGGAGTTCGTCTTCTTTTGGTCCAATCTAACCGAGGTCGTCTACTTTGGTCGAATCTAAAGGAGTTCGTCTTCTTTTGGTCCAATCTAACCAAGTTCGTCACCTCTTGGTCCAATCGAAGGAGTTCGTCTCCTTTTGGTCCAATCTAACCTAGTTCGTCTCCTCTTGGTGCAATCCAAGGAGTTCGTCTCCTTTTGGTCCAATCTAACTGAGTTCGTCTCCATTTCATCCAATCTAAGGGAGTTCGTCTCCTTTTTGTCCAATCTAACCTAGTTCGTCTCCTCTTTGTCCAATCGAAGGAGTTCGTCTCCTTTTGGTCCAATCTAACTGAGTTCGTCTCTTTTTGATCCATACTAACCTAGTTCGTCTCCTCTTGGTCCAATCGAAGGAGGTCGTCTCCTTTTGTTCCAATCTAACCGTGTTCGTCTCTTTTTCATACAATTTAAGGAGTTTCTCTCCTTTTGGTCGAATCTAACCGTGTTCGTCTCTTTTCATCCTATTTAAGGGAGTTCGTCTCCTTTTGATCCAATCTAACCTAGCTTGGTGCAATCTAAGGAGTTCGTCTCCTTTTGGTCCAATTTAAATGAGTTCGTCCCCTTTTAGTCTTATCTAAGGTAGATCTTCTTCTTTTGGTCCAATCTAACTTAGTTTGTCTCCTCATGGTACAATCTAAGGAGTTCGTCTCCTTTTAATATAACCTAGTTTGTCTCCTTTTCGTCCAATCTAAGGAGTTCGTCTCCTTTTCGTCCAATCTAAGGAGTTCGTCTTCTGTTGGTCCAATCTAACCTAGTTCGTCTCCTCTTGGTCCAATCTATGCAGTTCGTCTCCATTTGGTCCAATCTAACCGAGTTCGTCTCCTTTTGGTCTAATCTAAGGTGTTCGTCTCCTTGAGCCAATCTAATCATTTCGTCTCCTCTTGGTGCAATATAAGGAGTTCGTCTCCTTTTGGTCCAATCTAACCGAGTTCGTCTCCTTTTCGTCCAATCTAAGGGAGTTCGTCTCCTTTTGGACCAATCTAACCGAGTTCGTCTCCTTTTAGTCTTATCTAAGGGAGATCTTCTTCTTTTGGTCCAACCTAACTTAGTTTGTCTCCTCATGGTCCAATCTAAGGAGTTCGTCTCCTTTTAATATAACCTAGTTCGTCTCCTTTTCGTCCAATCTAAGGAGTTCGTCTCCTGTTGGTCCAATCTAACCTAGTTCGTCTCCTCTTGGTCCAATCTATGAAGTTCGTCTCCATTTGGTCCAATTTAACCGAGTTCGTCTCCTTTTGGTCTAATCTAAGGGAGTTCGTCTCCTGTCGATCCAATCTAATCTAGTTCGTCTCCTCTTGGTCCAATCTAAGGAGTTGATCTCCTTGTGGTTCAATCCAACTGAGTTCGTCTATTTTTGATCCAATATAACCTAGTTCGTCTCCTCTTGGTCCATTCGAAGGAGTTTGTCTCCTTTTGTTCCAATCAAACCGAGTTCGTCTCCTTTTTGTCCAGGCTAAGGGAGTTCGTCTACTTTTGGTCCAATCTAACCTAGTTCGCCTCCTATTGGTCCAATCTAAGGAGTTTCACCCCTTTTGGTCCAATCTAACCGTGCTCGTCTCCTTTTCATCCAATCTAAGGGAGTTCGTCTCCTTTGGGTACAATCGAACCTAGTTCGTCTCCTGTTGGTCTAATCAAAGGGAGTTCGTCTCCTTTTGGTCCAATCTAACCTAGTTCGTCTCCTCTTGGTCCAATCTAAGGAGTTCGTCTCCTCTTGGTCCAATCTAAGGAGTTTGTCACCTTTTGGTCCAATCTAACCGAGGTCGTCTCCTTTTGGTCTAATCTAAAGGAGTTCGTCTTCTTTTTGATCCAATCTAACCAAGTTCGTCTCCTCTTGGTCCAATCTATGGAGTTCGCCTCCTATTGGTCCAATCTAACCTAGTTCGTCACCTCTTGGTGCAATCTATGGAGTTCGTCTCCTTTTGGTCTAATCTAAGGGAGTTCGTCTCCTTTTGATCCAATCTAACCTAGTTCGTCTCCTGTTGGTCTAATCAAATGGTGTTCGTCTCCTTTTGGTCCAATCTAACCTAGTTCGTCACCTCTTGGTCCAATCTAAGGAGTTCATCTCCTCTTGGTCCAATCGAAGGAGTTCGTCTCTTTTTGATCCAATCTAACCTAGTTCGTCTCCTCTTGGTCCAATCGAAGGAGTTCCTCTCCTTTTGTTCCAATCTAACCGAGTTCGTCTCCTCTTGGTCCAATCTAATGAGTTCGTCTCTTTTAGGTCCAATTTAACCGAGTTCGTCTCCTTTTAGTCTTATCTAAGGGAGTTCTTCTTCTTTTGGTCCAATCTAACTTAGTTCGTCTCCTCATGGTCCAATCTAAGGAGTTTTTTTTTTTCGTCTCCTTTTGTTCCAATATAACCTAGTTCGTCTCCTTTTCGTCCAATCTAAGGAGTTCGTCTCCTTTTGGTCCAATCTTACCTAGTTCGTCTTCTCTTAGTCCAATCTATTGAGTTCGTCTCCTTTTGGTACAATCTAACCGAGTTCGTCTCCTTTTGGTCTAATCTAAGGGAGTTCGTCTCCTTTTGATCCAATCTAACCTAGTTCGTCTCCCCTTGGTGCAATCTAAGGAGTTCGTCTCCTTTTGGTCCAATCTAACCGAGTTCGTCTCCTTTTCGTCCAATCTAAGGGAGTTCGTCTCCTTTTGGACCAATCTAACCGAGTTCGTCCCCTTTTTGTCCAATCTAAGGGAGTTTGTCTCCTTTCGGACCAATCCAACCAAGTTCGTCTCCATTTAGTCGAATCAAAGGGAGTTCTTCTGCTTTTGGTCCAATCTAACTTAGTTCGTCTCCTCTTGGTCCAATCTAAGGAGTTCGTCTCCTTTTGGTCCAATCTAAGGAGTTCATCTCCTTTTGGTCCAATCTCACCTAGTTCGTCTCCTCTTGGTCCAATCTAATGAGTTCGTCTCCTTTTGGTCCAATCTAACCTAGTTCGTCTCCTGTTTGTCCAATTGAAGGAGTTGATCTCCTTTTGGTCCAATCTAACTGAGTTCGTCTCTTTTTGATCCAATCTAACCTAGTTCGTCTCCTCTTGGTCCAATCAAAGGAGTTCCTCTCCTTTTGTTCCAATCTAACCGAGTTCGTCTACTTTTCGTCCAGTCTAAGGGAGTTCGTCTACTTTTGATCTAATCTAACCTAGTTCGCCTCCTCTTGGTCCAATCTAAGGAGTTTCTCCCCTTTTGGTCCAATCTAACCGTCCTCATCTCCTTTTCATCCAATCTAAGGGAGTTCGTCTCCTTTGGGTACAATCTAACCTAGTTCGTCTCCTGTTGGTCTAATCAAAGGGAGTTCGTCTCCTTTTGGTCCAATCTAACCTAGTTCGTCTCCTCTTGGTCCAATCTATGGAGTTCGTCTCCTTTTGGTCCAATCTAACCGAGGTCGTCTCCTTTTGGTCTAATCTAAAGGAGTTCGTCTTCTTTTTGGTTCAATCTAACCATGTTCGACTCCTCTTGGTCGAATCAAAGCAGTTCGTCTCCTTTTGGTCCAATCTAACCTAGTTCGTCTCCTCTTGGTCCAATCTATGGAGTTCGTCTCCTTTTGGTCCAATCTAACCGAGTTCGTCTCCTTTTGATCCAATCTAACCTAGTTCGTCTCCTCTTGGTGTAATCTAAGGAGTTCGTCTCCTGTTGGTCCAATCTAAGGAGTTCGTCACCTGTTGGTCTAATCAAAGGGAGTTCGTCTCCTGTTGGTCCAATCTAAGGGTTCGTCTACTTTTGGTCAATATATACTTAGTAGTATACTAATGTCAATCTAAGGAATTCGTCTCCTTTGGTGCGATATAACCTAGTTAGTTTCTTCTTGGTCCAATCTAAGGGTTCTGTCTCCTTTTGGTCTAATAAAAGGGAGTAGTCTCTGTTGGTCCCAACTAAGGATTAGTATCTGTTGGTCTATAAAGGGAGTTCGTCTCTGTTGGTCCAATCTAAGCGGGTTGTCTCCTGTTGGTCAAAATCGAACCGCGTTCGTTCCCTTTTCGTCGAAGCTAAGGGAGTTCATCTCCAATAGGTCCCATCTAACCTAGTTGTCTCCTCTTGGTCCAATCTAAGGAGTTCGTCTCTGTTGTCAATCAAACTAGTTCGTCTCCCTTTTCGTACAATCTAAGGAGTTCGTCTCCTTTTGGTCCAATCTAACCTAGTTCGTCTCCTCTTAGTCCAATCTAAAAAGTTCGTCTCCTTTTGATCCAATCTAACCGAGTTCGTCTCCTTTTGATCCAATCTAATCTAGTTCGTCCCGTCTTGGTCCAATCGAAGGAGTTCGTCTCCTTTTATTCCAATCGAAACTAGGTCGTCTCCTCTTGGTCCAATCTAAGGAGGTCGTCTCCTTTTGGTAAAATCTAACCGAGTTCGTCTCCTTTTAGTTTAATCTAAGGGAGTTCTTCTCCAATCGGTCCAATCTAACCTAGTTCTTCTGCTCTTGGTCCAATCTAAGGAGTTCGTCTCCTTTTGGTCCAATCTAACCGAGTTGGTCTCCTTTTCGTCCAATCTAAGGGAGTTCGTCTCCTTTTGGACAAATCTAACCGAGTTCGTCTCCTTTTAGTCGAATCTAAGGGAGTTCTTCTCATTTTGGTCCAATCTAACTTAGTTCGTCTCCTCTTGGTCCAATCTAAGGAGTTAATCCCCTTTTGGTCCAATCTAACCCATTTCTTCTCCTTTTCGTCCAATCTAAGGAGTTCGTCTCCTTTTGGTCCAATCTAGCCTAGTTCGTCTCCTCTTGGTTCAATCTAAGTAGTTCGTCTCCTTTTGGTCCAATCTAACCGAGTTCGTCTCCTTTTCGTCCAATCTAAGGGAGTTCGTCTCCTTTTGGTCCAATCTAACTTAGTTCGTCTCTTCTTGGTCCAATCTAAGGAGTTAATCTCCTTTTGGTCCAATCTAACCCAGTTCTTCTCATTTTCGTCCAATCTAAGGAGTTCGTCTCCTTTTGGTCCAATCTAGCAGAGTTCGTCTCCTCGGTTGCAATCTAAGGAGTGTATCTTTTGGTCCAATGAAACCGAGGTTCGTCTCCTTTAGTCCAATCTAAGGGCGTTGTCTCCTTTTGGTCCAATCAAACCTAGTTCGTCTCCTCTTGGTCTAATCTAAGGAGTTTCTCTCCTTTTGGTAGAATCTAACCGTGTTCGTCTCCTTTTCATCCTATCTAAGGGAGTTCGTCTGCATTGGGTACAACTTAACCTAGTTCGTCTCCTGTTGGTCTAATCAAAGGGAGTTTCTCCTTTTGGTCCAACATAACCTAGTTCGTTTACTCTTGGTCCAATCTAAGGAGTTCATCTCCTTTTGGTCCAATCTAAGGGAGTTCTTCTCCAATCGGCCCAATCTAACCTAGTTCGTCTCCTCTTGGTCCAATCTAAGGAGTTCGTCTCCTTTTGGTCCAATCTAACCGAGTTGGTCTCCTTTTCGTCAAATCTAAGGGAGTTCGTCTCCTTTTGGACAAATCTAACCGACTTCGTCTCCTTTTAGTCGAATCTAAGGGAGGTCGTCTCCTTTTGGTCCAATCTAACCTAGTTCGTCTCCTCTTGGTCCAATCTAATGAGTTCGTCTCCTTTTGGACCAATTTAACCGAGTTCGTCTCCTTTTTAGTCTTATCTAAGGGAGTTCTTCTTCTTTTGGTCCAATCTAACTTAGTTGGTCTCCTCATGGTCCAATCTAAGGAATTCGTCTCCTTTTGGTCCAATATAACCTAGTTCGTCTCCTTTTAGTCCAATCTAAGGATTTTGTCTCGTTTTGGTCCAATCTAACCTAGTTCGTCTCCTCCTGGTCCAATCTATGGGGTTCGTCCCCTTTTGGTCTAATCTAAGGGAGTTCGTCTCCTTTTTATCCAATCTGACCTAGTTCGC
>JAGKPW010003108.1:20289-60831 GCA_019926035.1 Melaleuca alternifolia | reverse complement strand
GATTGGACCAAAATAAGACAAACTCTTTAGATTGGATCAAAAGGAGACGAATTCCTGAGATTGGACCAAGAGGAGACGAACTCCCTTATATAGGACCAAGAGGAGACGAACTTCTTAGATTGGACCAAGAAGAGACGATCTCACTTAGATTGGACAAAGTGGTGACGAACATCGCTAGATTGTACCAAAAGGACACTAACTTGGTGAGATTGGACACAAAGAGGAGACGAAGTCGCTCAGATTGGACAAAGAGGAGACGAACTCGGTTAGATTGGACCAAAAGGAGATGAACTCCTTAGATTTCACCAAGAGGAGACGAACTTCCTAAGATTGGACCAAGAGGACACGAACTCGGTTTGATTGGACCAAAAGGAGCTGAACCACTTATATTGGACCAAGAGGAGACGAACTTCCTAGGATTGGACTAAAAGGAGACGAACTCCTTAGATTGGACCAAGAGGAGACGAAGTCCCTCAGATTGGACCAAGAGGAGACGAACTCAGTTAGACTGGACCAAGAGGAGACGACCTCCGTAGATTGGACCAAGAAGAGATGAACTTCCTACGTTTGGACAAAAAGGTGACAAACTCCTTAGATTGGACCAAGAGCAGACGAACTTCCCTAGGATTGGACCAAAAGGAGACGAACTCCTTAGATTGGACCAAGAGGAGGCGAACTTGCTTAGGTTGGACCAAAAGGTGACGAACTCCCCTAGATTGGACTAAGAGGAAACGAACTCGTTTAGATTGGACCAAAACGAGACGAACTACTTAGATTGGACCAAGAGGAGACGAACTCCTTAGATTGGACCAAGAAGAGACGAACTTCCCTGGATTGGACCAAGAGGACACGAACTCGGTTATATTGGACCAAAAGGAGACGAACTCCTTAGATTGGACCATAAGGAGGCGAACTTCCTAAGATTGGACCAAAATAAGACAAACTCCTTTGATTGAATAAAGAGGAGACGAACTCCTTAGATTGGACCAAAATAAGACAAACTCCTTAGATTGAATAAAGAGGAGACGAACTCCTTAGATTGGACCATGAGAAGGCGAACTTCCTAAGATTGGACCAAAATAAGCCAAACTCCTTAGATTGTATAAATAGGAGATGAACTTCCTTAGATTGGACCAAGAGGAGATAAACTTCCCAAGATTGGAGCAAAAGGAGAGGAACTCCTCAGATTGGATAAAGAGGAGACGAACTTTCTATATTTTGACCAAAAGGAGACGAACTCCTTAGATTTTTTATAGAGAGGAGACGAACTCCTTATACTAGAACCAAAGGAGACGAACTCTCTTAGATTGGACCAAGATGAGATGAAGTCTATTATATTTGACCAAAAGGAGATGAAATCCTTATATTGGACCAAGAGGAGACGAACTTCCTAAGATTCGACCAAGAGGAGATGACCTTCCTTAGATTGGACCAAAAGGAGACAAACTCTCCTATATTGGACCAAGAGGAGACGAACTCGGTTAGATAAGACCAAAACGAGACGAACTACTTAGATTGAACCAAGAGGACACGAACTCGGTTAGACTGGACAAAAAGGAGACGAACTCCTTAGATTGGACCAAGAGGAGACGAACTTCCTTAGGCTGGACCAAAAAGAGACGAACTCTCCTAGATTGGACCAAGAGGAGACGAACTAGGTTAGATAGGACCAAAACGAGACGAACTACTTAGATTGGACCAAGAAAACACGAACTCGGTTAGATTGGACCAAAAGGAGACGAACTACTTATATTGGACCAAGAGGAGAGGAACTTCCTAGGATTGGACGAAAAGGAGACGAACTCCTTAGATTGGACCAAGACGAGATGAAGTCCCTCATATTGGACCAAGAGGAGACGAATTCGGTTAGATTGGACCAAAAGGAGACGAACTCTTTAGATTGGACCAAGAGGAGACGAACTTCCTAAGATTGGACCAAGAGGACGCGAACTCGGTGAGATTGGACCAAAAGGAGACAAACTACTTAGACTGGACCAAGATGAGACGAACTCCGTTAGAAATGACCAAAAGGAGATGAACTCCTTAGATTTGACCAAGAGGAGACGAACTTCCTAAGATTGGACCAAGAGGACATGAACTCAGTTAGATTGGACCAAAGGAGACGAACTTCCCTTGATTGGACCAAGAGGACACGAACTCGGTTAGATTGGACCATAAAGGAGCCGAACCACTTATGTTGGAACAAGAGGAGGCGAACTTCCTAGGATTGGACCAAAAGGAGACGAACTCCATAGATTGGACCAAGAGGAGACGAAGATTGGACCAAAACGAGACGAACTACTTAGATTGGACCAAGAGGACACGAACTTGGTTAGATTGGACCAAAAGGAGCTGAACCACTTATATTGGACCAAGAGGAGACGAACTTCCTAGGATTGGACCAAAAGGAGACGAACTCCTTAGATTGGACCAAGAGGAGACGAAGTCCCTCAGATTGGACCAAGAGGAGACGAACTCAGTTAGACTGGACCAAGAGGAGACGACCTCCGTAGATTGGACCAAGAAGAGATGAACTTCCTACGTTTGGACAAAAAGGTGACAAACTCCTTAGATTGGACCAAGAGCAGACGAACTTCCCTAGGATTGGACCAAAAGGAGACGAACTCCGTTAGAAATGACCAAAAGGAGATGAACTCCTTAGATTTGACCAAGAGGAGACGAACTTCCTAAGATTGGACCAAAAGGAGACAAACTCATTAGATTGGACCAAAGAGAACGACTTCCCTGATTTGTACCAAGAGACCCGGAACTCGGTTTAATTGGACCATAAAGTAGCCGAACCACTTATGATTGTAACAAGATGAGGCTAACTTCCTAGGATTTGCAAAAGGAACGAACTCCATAGATTGGACCAGAGAGACGAAGATTGGAACCCAAACGACGAACTACTATAGATTGGACCAAGATTACAACGCACTTGGTTAGATTTGACCAAAGTAGCTTAACCACTTATATATTGACCAAGAGGAGACGAACTTCCTAGGAGTGGACCAAAAGGAAAACGAACTCCTTAATTGGACAAGAAGATGCAAGACAATTCCCTCAATTGGACCGCGGAGGACGAACTCTGTTAGATTGTAACCAAGAGGCGAAGAACTCCGTATATTGGACCAGAAGACTGAACTTCCTATGTTGGACAAAGGTGACAAACTCCTTAGAGTTGGATAAAGAGGACAACTCTAGATTGGACAAAGAGTAGACGAACTTCCAAAGATTGGACCAAAAGGAGACGAACTCCTTAGATTGGACCAAGAGGAGACGAACTTCCTTAGGTTGGACCAAAAGGTGACGAACTCCGCTAGATTGGACCAAGAGAAGACGAACTCGGTTAGATTGGACCGAAACAAGACGAACTACTTAGATTGGACCAAGAGGAGACGAACTCCTTAGATTGGAGCAAGAGGAGACGAACTTCCCTAGATTGGACCAAGAGGACACGAACTCCTTAGATTGAATAAAGAGGAGACGAACTCCTTAGATTGGACCATGAGGAGGCGAACTTCCTAAGATTGGACCAAAATAAGACAAACTCCTTAGAATGTATAAAGAGGAGACGAACTTCCTTAGATTGGACCAAGAGGAGACAAACTTCCCAAGATTGGACGAAAAGGAGAGGAACTCCTCAGATTGGAGAAAGAGGAGACGAACTTTCTATATTTCGACCAAAAGGAGACGAACTCCTTAGATTGGATAGAGAGGAGACGAACTCTTTATACTAGAACCAGAGGGGACGAACTCTCTTAGATTGGACCAAAAGGAGACGAATTCTTTAGATTGAACCTAGAAGACACGAAGTCCCTCAAATTGGACCAAGAGGAGACGAACTCGGTTAGATTGGACCAAAAGGAGACGAACTCCTTAGATTTGACCAAGAGGAGACGAACTTCCTTAGGTTGGACCAAAAGGAGACGAACTCCCCTAGATTGGACCAAAAGGAGACGAATTCGGTTAGATTGGACCAAAACGAGATGAACTACTTAGACTGGACCAAGATGAGACGAACTCGGTTAGAAATGACCAAAAGGAGATGAACTCCTTAGATTTGACCAAGAGGAGACGAACTTCCTAAGACTGGACCAAGAGGACATGAACTCGGTTAGATTGGACCAAAAGGTGACGAACTTCCCTAGATTGGACCAAGAGGACACGAACTCGGTTAGATTGGACCAAGAGGAGACGAACTTCCTATGATTCGACCAAGAGGAGTCGAACATCCTTAGATTGGACCAAAAGGAGTCGGACTCTCCTATATTGGACGAAGAGGAGACGAACTCGGTTAGATAGGACCAAAACGATACAACTATTTAGATTGACCAATAGGACTACGAATCGTTAGATTGGACCAAGCGGACGAACTACTTAATTGGCCAGAGTAGACGAACATCCTAGCTTGTGACCAAGAGTGGAACTGACTCTAGTGGACAGAGAGCACGAAAATCCTAGGATTGGTGACCAAAAGTGACGAACTCCTTGATTGACCATAGTAACGAACTCGTTTTAGATAGGACCAAAACGAGACGAACTACTTAGATTGGACCAAGAGGACACGAACTCGGTTAGATTGGACCAAAAGCTGACGAACTACTTATATTGGACCAAGAGGAGACGAACATCCTAGGATTGGACCAAAAGGAGGGGAACTACTTATATTGGACCAAGAGGAGACGAACATCCTAGGATTGGACCAAAAGGAGACGAACTCCCTAGATTGGACCAAGAAGAGACGGAGTCCCTCAAATTAGACCAAGAGGAGACGAACTCGGTTAGATTGGACCAAAAGGAGACGAACTCCTTAGATTGAACCAAGAGGAGACGAACTAGGTTAGATAGGACAAAAACGAGACGAACTACTTAGATTGGACCAAGAGGACACGAACTTGGTTAGATTGGACCAAAGAGGAGACGAACTCCTTAGATTGGACAAGAGGAGACGAACTTCCCTAGGATTGGACCAAAAGGAGACGAACTCCTTAGATTGGACCAAGAGGATACGAACTTCCTTAGTTTGGACCAAAAGGAGACGAACATGGGTGTAAGTGTAGGTTTGTGGTACTGGTTTCTCTTGTCTATTCCTCTCCTTCTCTAGTGTTTGAGATTCTCGGTAGTCCTTCACTTGGCCCACCATGGGTGTAAGTGTAGATCTGTAATACCGGTTTCTCTTCATCTGGTAACTTTGGCATGGAAAGATCAATACACTCCTTACTTCACCAAAAAAAAAAAACTTCCCTTGTTTGGACCAAAAGGAGACGAACTCTTTTAGGTTGGACCAAGAGGAGACGAACTCTGTTATAATGGACCAAAAGTAGACGAACTTCCTTATTTTTGATCGATAGGAGACGAACTCTCTTAGATTGGACCTAGAGGAGAAGAGCTCGGTTAGATTGAACCAAAAGGTGACAAACTCTCCTAGATTAGGCCAATAGGAGAGGAACTCGGTTAGATTAGACCAAAAGGAGACGAACTCCTTATATTGGACCAAGGGAAGACGAACTTCCCTAGATTGGACCAAGACGACACGAACTCGGTTAGATTGGACCAAAAGGAGACGAACTCCTTAGATTGGACCAAGAGGAGGTGAACTTCCTAAGATTAGAGAAACTCCATAAATTGGGTAAAGAGGAGACGAACTCCTTAGATTGGACCAAGAGGAGACGAACTTCCCTAGGTTGGACCAAAAGGAGACGAATTCCTCACCTTGGATAAAGTGGAAACGAACTCCTTACATTGGACCAAGAGGAGACAAACTTCCTTAGATTGCACCAAAAGGAGACGAACACCCCTAGATTGGACCAAGAGGACACGAACTCGATGAGATTGGACCAAAAGGAGACGAACTTCCAAAATTGGACCATGAGGAGGCGAACTTCCTAATATTGGACCAAAAGGAGATGAACTCGTCAGATTGGATAAAAAGTAGACGAATTCCTATGTTTGGACCAAAAGGAGACGAACTCTTTAGATTGGATAAAGAGGTGACGAACTCCTTAGATTGGACAAAGAGGAGACAAACTTCCCTTGTTTGGACCAAAAGGAGACGAACTCCTTAGATTGGATAAAGAGGAGACAAACTTCCTATATTTCGACCAAAAGGAGACGAACTTCCTTAGATTGGACCAAAAGGAGACGAACTCTCCTAGATTGGACCAAGAGGAGACGAACACGGTTGGATAGGACCAAAACGAGACGAACTTCTTAGATTGGACCAAGAGGACAGGAACTCGGTTAGATTGGACCAAAAGGAGACGAACTACTTATATTGGACCAAGAGGAGACGAACTTCTTAGGATTGGACCAAAAGGAGACAAACTCCTTAGATTGGACCAAGAGGAGACGAAGTCCCTCAAATTGGACCAAGAGGAGACGAACTCGGTTAGATTGGACCAAAAGGAGACGAACTCCTTAGATTGGACCAAGAGGAGACGAACTTTCCTGGATTGGACCAAAAGGAGACGAACTCCTTAGATTGGACCAAGAGGAGACGAACTTCCCTAGATTGGACCAAGAGGACACGAACTCGGTTAGATTGGACCAAAAGGAGACGAGCTCCTGAGATTGGACCAAGAGGAGATGAACTTCCTAAGATTGGAACAAAAGGAGACGAACTCCTCATATTGGATATTGGATATCTTGGAGTGCCCGTGGTAGCAACTAGACTTGGGAAAGCCGATTGTGTCTCTTTGGTGAACTCCATCACCAAGAGAGTTCAATTTTGGACTCAACAGTTTCTATCATTTGTTGGCCGTCTCCAATTGGTTAAATCTGTCCTCCATGCAATTCAGATCTATTGGTCCAATATTTTCATCTTACCTGTTTCGGTTCTGGATTGCATTGAGAAGATCATTAGGCAGTTCTTGTGGAAAGGCCCTTCCTTAGGCCTCGGGGGTGCAAAAGTCTCATGGCATGATGTATGCTTCCCAAAAAAAGAGGGAGGACTCGGTATAAGGCGCCTAAAACAAAGCAACAAAGCTTCCATGCTCAAACATATTTGGGCCCTTTTCTCGGACAAAGAATCGCTCTAGTGCATTTGGATACATTCTAATTTTATCAAGAACCGGAGTTTTTGGGAGGTACGTAGACCTACGTTCTGTTCTTGGTCTTGGAAGAAGATTATTGACTTAGGGAAAGAATTCAGACATATGTTTCACTGGCGTGTGGGGGATGGGCTTTCTATTTCCTTATGGTTCGATGCATGGCATCCAAATGGCCCGCTCAATATGCTGTTTAGTAACCGACAAATTTATCTGTCGGGTTACCCAAGAGATGCCTCACTTGCTGAATTACTAGATAACCGGGTTCCTAATTCGAATCTTATGGAGACATTGATTGATTGGCGGGTGGACCTCCCTACACCTACTGCTCATCAAGATCGGTTTTTGTGAAAAGGTTCAAATTCTGGAAAATTTTCGTCTTCTTCAGCTTGGGAAGCTATAAGACCGAAGAAACCTCGGGTTCATTGGTTCGAATTTATTTGGGATTCATCCATCGCCCTTACACACCAATTCCTCCTATGGTTGATGACAAAAAGAAAACTCCCTACCCAGGTTTTTCTTCTAACTTATGGTAGAATCACTAATGCTACGTGTGCATTTTGCCATCTAAGACCGGACTCGATTGACCATCTTTTCTTTGGATGTCCCATAACTAAACACTTAGCCCTGTTTTGGTCGCGGAATTGTCTTCTTGATTGGCAAGAGGGTGGCTGGAATACCACCCTTAATTGGGCTATCACTCATATATCCGACAATCAATTTTCCCAAAAGATTGCGAGGTTCGCTCTTGGAGCGGTGTGCCACATCATTTGGAAGTCTAGGAACAACATCTTATTCAGGAACTGCGACAGATTCCTCCAGGCAATGAAGATGCGACTTTTGAAACTTGTCAAGGACTTCGCTAGAACTCAGAAGAATGTCATTGACACTACTAGGAATAAAAGAATTCAGCATAATTGGGGCTTGGATGACTCCATTTTTTGTAATTGACTTGTTTTTTTCCCTTTTTGTTGGTACCTTCTAGTCTTTGAGATTCATGGTACTCCTCCACTTAGCTCATTTAGAGTGTAAGTGTAGGTCTGTAGTACCGGTCTCTCCCTTACTTTCTTATCTCCTCCTTATGTACATCTTCTAGTTTCTGAGACTCACGATACTCCTTCACTTAGCTCACATGAGTATAAGTGTAGGTTTGTAGTATCGGTTTCTCCATCTCATGTACTTTTGGCTCTAAAGATCAATATGCTTTTACCCTACCCAAAAAAAAAACTCCTCATATTGGATAAAGAGGTGACGAACTTCCTATGTTTGGACCAAAAGGAGACGAACTCCTTATGTTAGACCCAAAGGAGACAAAGTCTCTTAGATAGGACCAAGAGGAGACGAACTCCTTAGATTGGACCAAAAGGAGACAAACTTCCTATGTTTGGACAAAAAGGTGACAATCTCTTTAGATTGGATAAAGAGGAGACGAACTTCCCTAGGATTGGACCAAAAGGAGACGAACTCCTTAGATTGGACCAGGAGGAGACGAACTCCTAGATTGGACAAAAGGAGACGAACTTCCTATGTTTGGACAAAAAGTGTGACAATCTCTTTAGATTGGATAAAGAGGAGAAACTCCTTATTGGACCAAAAGGAGACGAACTCCTTAGATTGGACAGGAGGAGACGAACTCCTTAGATTGGACCAAGAGGAGACGAACTTCCTAAGATTGGACCAAAAGGAGACGAACTCCTTAGATTGGACCAAGAGGAGACGAACTACTTAGATTGGACCAAGAGGAGACGAACCCGGTTAGATTGGACCAAGAGGAGACGAACTCTTTAGATTGGACCAAGAGGAGACGAACTTGCTATGTTTGCACAAAAAAAGTGACAAACTCCTTAGATTGGATAAAGGGGAGACGGACACTTTAGATTGGACCAAGAGGAGACGAACTTCCCTAGGATTGGACCAAAAGGAGACAAACTCCCTAGATTGGACCAAGAGGAGACGAACTTCCTTTGGTTGGACCAATTCGAGACGAAGTCCCCTAGATTGGACCAAGAGGAGACGAACTCGGTTAGATTGGAGCAAAACTTGACGAACTACATAGATGGACCAAGAGGACACGAACTCAGTTTGATTGGACCATGGACCACGAAAGAGAATTGGACCAAGAGGACACGAACTCGGTTAGATGGACCAAAACGAGACGAACTACTTAGATTGGACCAAGAGGAGACGAACTCGGTTAGATGGACCAAAACGAGACGAACTACTTAGATTGGAAGAGAGACGAACTAGTTAGATTGGAACCAAAAGGAGACGAACTCCTTAGATTGGACCAAGAGGGGACGAACTCCCTTAGATTGGACAAAGAGGAGAGTTAGATTGGACCAAAAGGAGACGAACTCCTTAGATTGGACCAAAAGGAGACGAACTCCTTAGATTAGACCAAGAGGCGATGATGTCCCTCAGTTTGGACCAAGAGGAGACGAAATCGGTTAGATTGGACCAAGAGGAGATGAACTCCTTAGATTGGACCAAGAGGAGATGAACTTCCTATGTTTGGATAAAAAGGTGACAAACTCGTTAGATTGGATAAAGAGGAGAAGAACTCCTTAGATTGGACCAAGAGGAGACGAACCTTCCTAGATTGCACGAAATGGAGACGAACTCCTTACATTGGTTAAAGGGGAACCGAACTCCTTAGATTGGACCAAGAGGAGACGAACTTCCTTAGATTCGACCAAGAGGAGACGAACTTCCTTAGATTGGACCAAAATCAGACGAACTCCTTAAATTCGATAAAGAGGAGACGAACTACATAGATTGGACCAAGAGGAGACGAACTCGTTAGATTGGACCAAGAGGAGACGAACTACTTAGATTGGACCAAGAGGAGACGAACCCGGTTAGATTGGACCAAGAGGAGACGAACTCTTTAGATTGGACCAAGAGGAGATGAACTTCCCTAGGATTGGACCAAAAGGAGACAAACTCCCTAGATTGGACCAAGAGGAGACGAACTTCCTTTGGTTGGACCAATTCGAGACGAAGTCCCCTAGATTGGACCAAGAGGAGACGAACTCGGTTAGATTGGACCAAGAGGAGACGAACTTCCCTAGATTGGACCAAGATGACACGAACTCGGTTAGATTGGACCAAAATGAGACGAACTCCCTAGATTGGACCGAGAGGAGGCGAACTTCCTGAGATTGGACCAAAATAAGACAAACTCCTCGGATTGGATAAAAAGAATATGAACTTCCCTAGATTGGACCAAACAGAGACGAATTCCTTACATTAGATAAAGAGGAAACGAACTCCTTAAATTGGACCAAGAGGAGACGAACATCCTTA
Source organism: Melaleuca alternifolia (assembly GCA_019926035.1). Lineage (NCBI taxonomy): Eukaryota > Viridiplantae > Streptophyta > Magnoliopsida > Myrtales > Myrtaceae > Melaleuca > Melaleuca alternifolia. The sequence goes on along the minus strand of JAGKPW010003108.1, from coordinate 50,476 downwards.
GATTCGACCAAGAGGAGACAAACTTACTTAGATTGGACCAAAAGGAGACGAACTCCTTAGATTTGACAAAGAGAAGACGAACTCCTTTGATTGGACCAAGAGGAGATGAACTTCCTCGGATTGGACCAAAAGGAGACGAACTCAGTTAGATTGGACCAAGAGGAGACAAACTTCCTAAGTTTGGACCAAAATGTGACAAACTCCTTAGATTGGATAAATAGGAGACGAACTCCTTAGATTGGATCAAGAGGAGACGAACTTCCCTAGGATTGGACCAAAACGAAACGAACTCCTTAGATTGGACCAAGAGGAGACGAACTTCCTTAGATTGGACCAAGAGCAGACGAACATCCCTAGATTGGATCAAGAGGACACGAACTCGGTTAGATTGGACTAAAAGGAGACGAGCTCCTTAGATTGGACCAACAGGAGACTAAATTCCTAAGATTGGACCAAAAGGAGACGAACACCTTAGATTGGATTAAGAGGAGACGAACTTCCTTAGATTGGACCAAAAGGAGACGAACTCCTTAAATTCGATAAAGAGGAGACGAACTCCATAGATTGGACCAAGAGGAGACGAACTTCCCTACATTGGACCAAGAGGACACGAACTTGGCTAGATTGGACCAAAAGGTGACGAACTCCTTAGATTGGACCAAGAGGAGACGAACTTCCCTAGATTGGAACGAAAGCAGACGAACATCCCTAGATTGGACCAAGAGGACACCAAGTCGGTCAGATTGGACCAAAATGAGACGAACTCCGTAGATTGGACCAAGAGGAGATGAACTTCCTTAGAGTGGGCCAAAAGGAGACGAACTCCCCTACATTGGACCAAAAGGAGACGAATTCCCATGCATTGGACCAAGAGGAGATGAACTCGGTTAGATTTGACCAAAATGAAAAGAACTACTTAGATTGGACCAAGATAAGGCGATCTAGGTTAGATTGGACCAAAAGGAGACGAACTCCTTAGATTGGACCAAGATGCGACGAAGTCCCTCAGATTGGACCAAGAGGAGACGACCTCGATTAGATTGGACCAAGAGGAGACGAACTTCCTTAGATTGTACCAAAAGGAGACGAACTCCTTAGATTCGATAAAGAGGACATGACCTCCATAGATTGGTCCAAGAGAAGATGAACTTCCCAACATTGGACCAAGAGGACACGAACTTGGTTAGATTGGACCAAAAGGTGACGAACTCCTTAGATTAGACCAAGAGGACACGAACTTCCCTAGATTGGACCAAAAGGAGACGAACTTCCCTAGATTGGAACAAGCGGACACGAACTCGGTTAGATTGTATCAAAAGGAGACGAACTGCATAGATTGGACCAAGAGGAGACGAACTTCCCTAGATCGGACCAAGAGGAGACGAACTCGGTTAGATTGGACCAAGAGGAGACGAACTCCTTAGATTGGACCAAGAGGAGACGAACTTCCTATGTTTGGACCAAAAGGAGACGAACTCCTTAGATTGGACCAAGAGGAGACGAACTTCCTAGATTGGACCAAAAGGAGACGAACTCCTTAGATTGGACCAAGAGGAGACGAAGCCGGTTAGATTGGACCAAGAGGAGATGAAGAAGATAAATTTGGACCAAGAGGAGACGAACTTCCTCTGTTTGCACAAAAAAATGACAAACTCCTCAGATTGGATAAAGGGAGACGAGCACCTTAGATTGGACCAAGAGGAGACGAACTTCTCTAGGATTGGACCAAAAGGAGATGACTCCTTAGATTGGATCAAGAGGAGACGAACTTCCTAGGATTGGACCAAAAGGATACGAACTCCTTAGATTGGACCAAGAGGAGACGAAGACCCTTAGATTGGACCAAGAGGAGACGAACTCGGTTAGATTGGAGCAAAACTTGACGAACTACATAGATTGGACCAAGAGGACACGAACTCAGTTTGATTGGACCAAAAGGAGCCGAACTACTTAGATTGGACCAAGAGGAGACGAACTTCCTTAGATTGGACCAAGAGGAGACGAACTTCCCTAGATTGGACCAAGAGGACACGAACTCGGTTAAATTGGACCAAAAGGAGACGAGCTCCTTAGGTTGGATCAAGAGGAGACTGAATTCCTAAAATTGGACCAAAACGAGACGAACTCCTTAGACTGGACCAAGACGAGACGAACTTCCTAAGATTAGACCAAAAGGAGACAAACTCCTTAGATTGGATAAAGAGGAGACGAACTCCTTATATTGGACCAAGAGGAGACGAACTTCCCTAGATAGGACCAAGAGGACCCGAACTCTGTTAGATTTGACCAAATGGAGACGAGCTCCTTAGACTGGACCAAGAGGAGACTAAATTCCTAAGATTGGACCAGAAGGAGACGGACTCCTTAGATTGGATTAAGAGGAGACGAACTTCCTATGTTTGGATCAAAAGGAGACAAACTTCCTTTGTTTGGACCAAAAGGAGGCGAACTCCTTAGATTGGACCAAGAGGAGATGAACTTCCCTAGATTGGACCAAGATGAGTCGAACTTCCTAAGATTCGAGCAAGAGGAGACGAACTTCCTTAGATTGGACCAAAAGGAGACGAACTCTCCTAGATTGGACCATGAGGAGACGAACTCGGTTAGATAGGACCAAAACGAGACAAACTACTTAGATTGGACCAAGAGGACACGAATTAAGTTAGATTGGACCTAAAGGAGACAAACTACTTATATTGGACCAAGAGGAGACGAACTTCCTAGGATTGGAACAAAAGGAGATGAACTCCTTAGATTGGACCAAGAGGAGATGAAGTCCCTCATATTGGACCAAGAGGAGACAAACTCGGTTAGATTGGACCAAAAGGAGACGAACTCCTTAGATTGGACCAAGAGAAGGCGAACTTCCTAAGAATGGACCAAAATAGGACAAACTCCTTAGATTGGATAAAGAGGAGACAAACTCCTTAGTTTGGACCAAGAGGAGACGGACTTCCCTAGATTGGACCAAAAGGTAATGAATTCCTTACATTGGACCAAGAGGGGACGAACTCGGATAGATTAGACCAAAACGAGACGACCTACTTAGATTGGACCAAGAGGACACGGACTCGGTTAGATTGGACCAAAAGGAGCCGAACTACTTATATTGGACCAAGAGGAGACAAACTTCCTAGGATTGGACCAAAAGGAGATTAACTCCTTAGAATGGACCAAGAGGAGACGAAGTCCCTCTGATTGGACCAAGTGGAGACGAACTCGGTTAGATTGGACCAAGAGGAGACAAATTCCTTAGACTGGACCAAGAGGACACGAACTTCCTAAGTTTGGACCAAAAGGTGACAAACTCCCTAGATTGGATAAAGAGGAGACGAACTCCTCAGATTGGTCCAAGAGGAGACGAACTCGGTTAGATTGGAGCAAGAGGAGACGAACTCCTTAGATTTGGACCAAGAGAAGACGAACTTCCCTAGATTGGACCAAGAGGACACGAACTCTGGTAGATTTGACGAAATGGAGACGAGCTCCTTAGACTAGACCAAGAGGAGACTAAATTCCTAAGATTGGACCAAAAGGAGACGGACTCCTTAGATTGGATTAAGAGGAGACGAACTTCCAATGTTTGGACCAAAAGGAGACGAACTCCTTAGATTGGACCAAGAGGTGACGAACTTCCCTAGATTGGACCAAGAGGAGACGAACTTCCTAAGATTCGAGCAAGAGGAGACGAACTTCCATAGATTGGACCAAAAGGAGACGAACTCTCCTACGTTTGGACCAAAATGAGACGAACTTCCTATGTTTGGACCAAAAGGAGACAAACTCCTTAGATTCAACCAAGAGGAGACGAACTTCCCTAGATTGGACCAAGAGGAGACGAACTTGCTAAGATTCGAGCAAGAGGAGACGAACTTCCTTAGATTGGACCAAAAGGAGACGAACTCTCCTACGTTTGGACCAAAATGAGACGAACTTCCTATGTTTGGACCAAAAGGAGACAAACTCCTTAGATTGGACCAAGATGAGACGAACTTCCCTAAATTGGATTGGACCAAAAGGAGACAAGCTCCTTAGATTGGACCTAGAGGAGACGAACTTCCTTAGATTGGACCAAAAGGAGACGAAATTCCCAAGATTGGACCAAGAGGACACGAACTCGGTTAAATTGGACCAAAAGGAGACGAGCTCCTTAGGTTGGACCAAGAGTTTACTAAATTCCTAAGATTGGATCAAAACGAGACAAACTCCTTAGAATGGACCAAGAGAAGACGAACTACCTAAGATTGGACCAAAAGGAGACAAACTCCTTAGATTTGATAAAGAGGAGACGAACTCCTTATATTGGACCAAGAGGAGACGAAGTTCCCTAGATTGGACCAAGAGTACACGAACTCGGTTAGATTTCACCAAAAGGAGACGAGCTCCTTAGACTGGACCAAGAGGAGACTAAATTCCTAAGATTGGACCAAAAGGAGACGAACTCCTTAGATTGGATTAAGAGGAGACGAACTTCTTATGTTTGGACCAAAAGGAGACGAACTTCCTATGTTTGGACCAAAAGGAGACGAACTCGTTAGATTGGACCAAGAGGAGACGAACTTCCCTAGATTGGACCAAAAGGACACGAACTCGATTAGATTGGACCAAGAGGACACGAACTCGATTAGATTGGACCAAAAGGAGACGAGCTCCTTAGAATGGACCAAGAGGAGACAAACTTGCTAAGATTAGCCCAAAAGGAGACGAAATCCTCAGATTGGATAACGAGCAGACGAACTTCCTATGTTTGGACCAAAAGGAGACGAACTCCATAGATTGCATAAGGAGGAGACGAACTTCCTATGTTTGGACCAAAAACAGACGAACTTCCTATGTTTGGACCAAAAGGAGGCGAACTCCTTAGATTAGACCAAAAGGAGACGAAATGCTTAGATTAGACCAAGACGAGACGAAGTCCCTTAGATTAGACAAAGAGGAGACGAACTCGGTTAGATTGGACCAAGAGGAGACGAACTTCCTATGATTTGTCCAAAGGGAGACAAACTCCTTAGATTGGATAAAGAGGAGCTGAACTCCTTAGATTGGACCAAGTGGAGACGAACATCACTAGATTGGACCCAGATGACACCAACTCGGTTAGATTGGACCAAAAGGAGACGAGCTCCTAAGATTAGACCAAGAGGAGACGAACTTCCTAGGATTGGACCAAAAGGAGATGAACTCCTTAGATTGGACCAAGAGGAGACGAAGTCCCTCAGATTCGACCAAGAGAGGACGAACTCGGTTAGATTGGACCAAAAGGAGACGAACTCCTTAGATTGGACCAAGAGGAGACGACCTCCTTAGATTGGACCAAGAGGAGACGAACTTAGATTGGACCAAGAGGAGACGAACTTCCCTATATTGGACCAAAAGGTGACGAATTCCTTACATTGGATAAAGAGAAAACGAACTCCTTAGATTGGACCAAGGGGAGACGAACTTCCTTAGATTGGACCAAAAGGAGACGAACTCGGTAAGATTGGACCAAAAGGAGACGAGCTCCTTTGCTTGGACCAAGAGGAGACTAAATTGCTAAGATTGAACCAAAAGGAGATGAACTCCTTAGATTGGACCAAGAGGAGACGAAGTTCCTAAGATTGGACCAAAAGCAGACAAACTCCTTGGATTGGATAAAGAGGAGACGAACTCCTTAAATTGGACCAAGTGGAGACGAACTTCCCTAGATTGGACCAAGAGGACACGAACTCGGTTAGATTGGACGAAATGGAGACGAGCTCCTTAGATTGGACCAGGAGGAGACTAAATTCCTAAGATTGGACCAAAAGGAGAAGAACTCCTTAGATTGGATAAGAGGAGACGAATTCCTATGTTTGGACCAAAAGGAGACGAACTCCTTAGAGGGACCAAGAGGTGACGAACTTCCCGAGAATGGACCAAGGGAGATGAACTCCTAAGATGCGAAGCAAGTGGACGTCGAAATTTCCTTAGATTGGAACAAAAGGAGACGAACTCTCTCTAGATTGGACAAAAGAGGACGCGAAACTCGGTTAGATAAGACCAAAAGGAGACGAACTAGGTTAGATTGGACCAAGAGGAGACGAACTCGGGTAGATTGGACCAAAAGGAGACGAACTTTATAGATTGGACCAAGAGGAGACGAACTGGGTTAGATTGGACCAAAAGGAGATGAACTCCTTAGATTGGACCAAGAGGAGACAAACTCGGTTAGATTGGACCAAAAGGAGACGAACTCCTTAGATTGGACCAACAGAAGGCGAATTTCCTAAGATTGGACAAAAATATGACAAACTCCTTAGATTGGATAAAGAGGAGACGAACTCCTTAGATTGGACCTAGACGAGACGAACTTCCCTATATTGGACCAAAAGGTGACGAATTCCTTACATTGGATAAAGAGGAAACGAACTCCTTAGATTGGACCAAGGGGAGACGAACTTCCTTAGATTGGACCAAAAGGAGACGAACTCGGTTAGATTGGACCAAAAGGAGACGAGCTCCTTAGCTTGGAGCAAGAGGAGACTAAATTGCTAAGATTGAACCAAAAGGAGATGAAATCCTTAGATTGGCCCAAGAGGAAACGAACTTCCTAAGATTGGACCAAAAGGAGACAAACTCCTTGGATTGGATAAAGAGGAGACGAACTCCTTAAATTGGACCAAGAGGAGACGAAGTCCCTCAGATTCGACCAAGAGAGGACGAACTCGGTTAGATTGGACCAAAAGGAGACGAACTCCTTAGATTGGACCAAGAGAAGGCGAATTTCCTAAGATTGGACAAAAATAGGACAAACTCTTTAGATTGGATAAAGAGGAGACGAACTCCTTAGATTGGACCAAGACGAGACGAACTTCCCTATATTGGACCAAAAGGTGACGAATTCCTTACATTGGAGAAAGAGGAAACGAACTCCTTAGATTGGACCAAGGGGAGACGAACTTCCTTAGATTGGACCAAAAGGTGACGAACTCGGTTAGATTGGACCAAAAGGAGACGAGCTCCTTTGCTTGGACCAATAGGAGACTAAATTGCTAAGATTGAACCAAAAGGAGATGAACTCCTTAGATTGGACCAAGAGGAGACGAAGTTCCTAAGATTGGACCAAAAGCAGACAAACTCCTTGGATTGGATAAAGAGGAGACGAACTCCTTAAATTGGACCAAGTGGAGACGAACTTCCCTAGATTGGACCAAGAGGACACGAACTAGGTTAGATTGGACGAATGGAGGACGAGCTCCTTAGATTGGACAAGAGAGACTAAATCTCCTAAGATTGGACGAAAAGGAGAGAAACTCGTAGATTGGATGAAGAGGAGACGAACCTTCTATGTTGGGACCAAAAGGAGACGAACTTCCGAGGTTTTGCGACCAAAAGGAGAGAACTCCGTGAGATGGACCAAGTGGTGACGACTTCCCTAGATTGGACCAAGAGGAGACGAACTTCCAAGATTCGAGCAAGTGGCAGTCGAACTTCATTAGATTGGACCAAGAGGAGCGAACTCTCCTAGATTGGACCAAGAGGAGACAAACTCGGCTAGATAGGACCAAAACGAGACGAACTACTTAGATTGAACCAAGAGGACACGAACTCAGTTAGATTGGACCAAAAGGAGCCGAACTACTTATATTGGACCAAGAGGAGACGAATTTCCTTGGATTGGACCAAAAGGAGATGAACTCATTAGATTGGACCAAGAGGAGAGGAAGTCCCTCAGATTGGACCAAGAGGAGACGAACTCGGTTACATTGGACCAAAAGGAGACGAACTCCTTAGATTGGACCAAAAGAAGGCGAATTTCCTAAGATTGGACAAAAATAGGACAAACTCCTTAGATTGGATAAAGAGGAGACGAACTCCTTAGATTGGACCAAGACGAAACGAACTTCCCTTTATTGGACCAAAAGGTGACGAATTCCTTACATTGGATAAAGAGGAAACGAACTCCTTAGATTGGACCAAGGGGAGACGAACTTCCTAAGATTGGACCAAAAGGAGACGAACTCGGTTAGATTGGACCAAAAGGAGACGAGCTCCTTTGCTTGGACCAATAGGAGACTAAATTGCTAAGATTGAACCAAAAGGAGATGAACTCCTTAGATTGGACCAAGAGGAAACGAACTTCCTAAGATTGGACCAAAAGGAGACAAACTCCTTGGATTGGATAAAGAGGAGACGAACTCCTTATATTGGACCAAGTGGAGACTAACTTCCCTAGATTGGACCAAGAGGACACGAACTCGGTTAGATTGGACCAAATGGAGACGAGCTCCTTAGATTGGACCAAGAGGAGACTAAATTCCTAAGATTGGCCAAAAAGGAGACGAACTCCTTAGATTGGATTAAGAGGAGACGAACTTCCTATGTTTGGACCAAAATGAGACGAACTTCCTATGTTTGGACCAAAAGGAGACGAACTCCTTAGATTGGACCAAGAGGAGTCGAACTTCCCTAGATTGGACCAAGAGGAGACAAGATTTCCTAAGATTCGATCAAGTGGAGACGAACTTCCTTAGATTGGACCAAAAGGAGACGAACTCTCCTAGATTGGACCAAGAGGACGCGAACTCTGTTAGATAAGACCAAAACCAACGAACTACTTAGATTGGACCATGAGGACACGAACTAGGTTAGATTGGACCAAAAGGAGACGAACTACTTATATTGGACCAAGAGGAGACGAACTTCCTAGGATTGGACCAAAAGGAGATGAACTCCTTAGATTGGACCAAGAGGAGACGAACTCGGTTAGATTGGACCAAAAGGAGACGAACTCCTTAGATTGGACCAAGAGAAGGCGAATTTCCTAAGATTGGACAAAAATAGGACAAACTCCTTAGATTGGATAAAGAGGAGACGAACTCCTTAGATTGGACCCAGACGAGACGAACTTCCCTATATTGGACCAAAAGGTGATGAATTCCTTACATTGGATAAAGAGGAAACGAACTCCTTAGATTGGACCAAGGGGAGACGAACTTCGTTAGATTGGACCAAAAGGAGACGAACTCGGTTAGATTGGACCAAAAGGAGACGAGCTCCTTTGCTTGGACCAAGAGGAGACTAAATTGCTAAGATTGAACCAAAAGGAGATGAACTCCTTAGATTGGACCAAGAGGAGACGAAGTTCCTACGATTGGACCAAAAGCAGACAAACTCCTTGGATTGGATAAAGCGGAGACGAACTCCTTAAATTGGACCAAGTGGAGACGAACTTCCCTAGATTGGACCAAGAGGACACGAACTCGGTTAGATTGGACGAAATGGAGACGAGCTCCTTAGATTGGACCAAGAGGAGACTAAATTCCTAAGATTGGACCAAAAGGAGAAGAACTCCTTAGATTGGATTAAGGGGAGACGAACTTCCTATGTTTGGACCAAAAGGAGACGAACTTCCACCAAAAGGAGACGAACTCCTTAGATTGGACCAAGAGGTGACGAACTTCCCTAGATTGGACCAAGAGGAGACGAACTTCCTAAGATTCGAGCAAGTGGAGTCGAACTTCCTTAGATTGGACCAAAAGGAGACGAACTCTCCTAGATTGGACAAAGAGGACGCGAACTCGGTTAGATAAGACCAAAACGAACGAACTACTTATATTGGACCAAGAGGACACGAACTAGGTTAGATTGGACCAAAAGGAGACGAACTACTTATATTGGACCAAGAGAAGACGAACTTCCAAGGATTGGACCAAAAGGAAATGAACTCCTTAGATTGGACCAAGAGGAGACGAAGTCCCTCAGATTGGACCAAGAGGAGACGAACTCGGTTACATTGGACCAAAAGGAGACGAACTCCTTAGATTGGACCAAAAGAAGGCGAATTTCCTAAGATTGGACAAAAATAGGACAAACTCCTTAGATTGGATAAAGAGGAGACGAACTCCTTAGATTGGACCAAGACGTGACGAACTTCCCTATATTGGACCAAAAGGTGACGAATTCCTTACATTGGATAAAGAGGAAACGAACTCCTTAGATTGGACCAAGGGGAGACGAACTTCCTTAGATTGGACCAAAAGGAGACGAACTCGGTTAGATTGGACCAAAAGGAGACGAGCTCCTTAGCTTGGAGCAAGAGGAGACTAAATTGCTAAGATTGAACCAAAAGGAGATGAACTCCTTAGATTGGACCAAGAGGAGACGAACTTCCTAAGATTGGACCAAAAGGAGACAAACTCCTTGGATTGGATAAAGAGGAGACGAACTCCTTATATTGGACCAAGTGGAGACTAACTTCCCTAGATTGGACTAAGAGGACACGAACTCGGTTAGATTGGACCAAATGGAGACGAGCTCCTTAGATTGGACCAAGAGGAGACTAAATTCCTAAGATTGGCCCAAAAGGAGACGAACTCCTTAGATTGGATTAAGAGGAGACGAACTTCCTATGTTTGGACCAAAAGGAGAACTCCTTATATTGGACCAAGTGGAGACTAACTTCCCTAGATTGGACTAAGAGGACACGAACTCGGTTAGATTGGACCAAATGGAGACGAGCTCCTTAGATTGGACCAAGAGGAGACTAAATTCCTAAGATTGGCCCAAAAGGAGACGAACTCCTTAGATTGGATTGGACCAAGAGGACACGAACTCGGTTAGATTGGACGAAATGGAGACGAGCTCCTTAGATTGGACCAAGAGGAGACTAAATTCCTAAGATTGGACCAAAAGGAGAAGAACTCCTTAGATTGGATTAAGGGGAGACGAACTTCCTATGTTTGGACCAAAAGGAGACGAACTTCCACCAAAAGGAGACGAACTCCTTAGATTGGACCAAGAGGTGACGAACTTCCCTAGATTGGACCAAGAGGAGATGAACTTCCTAAGATTCGAGCAAGTGGAGTCGAACTTCCTTAGATTGGACCAAAAGGAGACGAACTCTCCTAGATTGGACAAAGAGGACGCGAACTCGGTTAGATAAGACCAAAACGAACGAACTACTTATATTGGACCAAGAGGACACGAACTAGGTTAGATTGGACCAAAAGGAGACGAACTACTTATATTGGACCAAGAGAAGACGAACTTCCAAGGATTGGACCAAAAGGAAATGAACTCCTTAGATTCGACCAAGAGGAGACGAAGTCCCTCAGATTGGACCAAGAGGAGACGAACTCGGTTACATTGGACCAAAAGGAGACGAACTCCTTAGATTGGACCAAAAGAAGGCGAATTTCCTAAGATTGGACAAAAATAGGACAAACTCCTTAGATTGGATAAAGAGGAGACGAACTCCTTAGATTGGACCAAGACGAAACGAACTTCCCTTTATTGGACCAAAAGGTGACGAATTCCTTACATTGGATAAAGAGGAAACGAACTCCTTAGATTGGACCAAGGGGAGACGAACTTCCTTAGATTGGACCAAAAGGATACGAACTTGGTTAGATTGGACCAAAAGGAGACGAGCTCCTTAGCTTGGAGAAAGAGGAGACAAAATTGCTAAGATTGAACCAAAAGGAGATGAACTCCTTAGATTGGACCAAGAGGAGACGAACTTCCTAAGATTGGACCAAAAGGAGACAAACTCCTTGGATTGGATAAAGAGGAGACGAACTCCTTATATTGGACCAAGTGGAGACTAACTTCCCTAGATTGGACTAAGAGGACACGAACTCGGTTAGATTGGACCAAATGGAGACGAGCTCCTTAGATTGGACCAAGAGGAGACTAAATTCCTAAGATTGGCCCAAAAGGAGACGAACTCCTTAGATTGGATTAAGAGGAGACGAACTTCCTATGTTTGGACCAAAAGGAGACGAACTCCTTAGATTGGATAAAGAGGAGACGAACTCCTTATATTAGACCCAGAGGAGACGTTAGATTGGACCAAAACGAGACGAGCTCCTTAGCTTGGACCAAGAGGAGACTAAATTGCTAAGATTGAACCAAAAGGAGATGAACTCCTTAGATTGGACCAAGAGGAGACGAAGTTCCTACGATTGGACCAAAAGCAGACAAACTCCTTGGATTGGATAAAGCGGAGACGAACTCCTTAAATTGGACCAAGTGGAGACGAACTTCCCTAGATTGGACCAAGAGGACACGAACTCGGTTAGATTGGACGAAATGGAGACGAGCTCCATAGATTGGACCAAGAGGAGACTAAATTCCTAAGATTGGACCAAAAGGAGACGAACTCCTTAGATTGGATTAAGAGGAGACGGACTTCCTATGTTTGGACCAAAAGGAGACGAACTCCTTAGATTAGACCAAAAGGAGACGAAATGCTTAGATTAGACCAAGACGAGACGAAGTCCCTTAGATTAGACAAAGAGGAGACGAACTCGGTTAGATTGGACCAAGAGGAGACGAACTTCGACACGAACTAGGTTAGATTGGACCAAAAGGAGACGAACTACTTATATTGGACCAAGAGGAGACGAGCTTCCTAGGATTGGACCAAAAGGAAATGAACTCCTTAGATTGGAGAAAGAGGAGACGAAGTCCCTCAGATTGGACCAAGAGGAGACGAGCTTCCTAGGATTGGACCAAAAGGAAATGAACTCCTTAGATTGGAGGAAGAGGAGACGAAGTCCCTCAGATTGGACCAAGAGGAGACAAACTCGGTTAGATTGGACCAAAAGGAGACGAACTCCTTAGATTGAACCAGAGAGGGGGAAGCGCATTTCTAAGATTTGACAAAAATAGGACAACTCCAAGATTGGACCAAGACGAGACGAACTTCCTCCTATATTGGAACCAAAAGGTTGACAAATTCCTATATTGGGATTACAGGAGAACGAACTCCTTAGATTGGACCAAGAGATGACGAACTTCGTAGAGTGACCAAAGGGAGACGAAACTCGCGGTTTAGAGGACCAAAAGGAGAGGCGGACGAGCTTGGAGCAAGAGGAGACTAATCTGCTAAGATGAACAAAAGGAGATGAACCTCCTAAATTGGACCAAGAGGAGACGAACTCCTAGACATTGGACCAAAAGCAGACAAACTCCTTGGATTGGATAAAGCGGAGACGAACTCCTTAAATTGGACCAAGTGGAGACGAACTTCCCTAGATTGGACCAAGAGGACACGAACTCGGTTAGATTGGACGAAATGGAGACGAGCTCCTTAGATTGGACCAAGAGGAGACTAAATTCCTAAGATTGGACCAAAAGGAGAAGAACTCCTTAGATTGGATTAAGGGGAGACGAACTTCCTATGTTTGGACCAAAAGGAGACGAACTTCCACCAAAAGGAGACGAACTCCTTAGATTGGACCAAGAGGTGACGAACTTCCCTAGATTGGACCAAGAGGAGATGAACTTCCTAAGATTCGAGCAAGTGGAGTCGAACTTCCTTAGATTGGACCAAAAGGAGACGAACTCTCCTAGATTGGACAAAGAGGACGCGAACTCGGTTAGATAAGACCAAAACGAACGAACTACTTATATTGGACCAAGAGGACACGAACTAGGTTAGATTGGACCAAAAGGAGACGAACTACTTATATTGGACCAAGAGAAGATGAACTTCCAAGGATTGGACCAAAAGGAAATGAACTCCTTAGATTGGACCAAGAGGAGACGAACTTCCTAAGATTGGACCAAAAGGAGACAAACTCCTTGGATTGGATAAAGAGGAGACGAACTCCTTAGATTGGACCAAGAGGAGACGAACTTCCTAAGATTGGACCAAAAGGAGACAAAGTCCTTGGAATGGATAAGGAGGAGACGAACTCCTTATATTGGACCAAGTGGAGACGAACTTCCCTAGATTAGACCAAGAGGACACGAACTCGGTTAGATTGGACCAAAAGGAAACGAGCTCCTTAGATTGGACCAAGAGGAGACTAAATTCCTAAGATTGGACCAAAAGGAGACGAACTCCGTAGTTTGGATTAAGAGGAGACGAACTTCCTATGTTTGGACCAAAAGGACACGAACTTCCTATGTTTGGACCAAAAGGAGAGGAACTCCTTAGATTGGACCAAGAGGAGACTAACTTCCCTAGATTTGACCATGAGGAGACGACCTTCCTAAGATTCGAGCAAGTGGAGATGAACTTCCTTAGATTGGACCAAAAGGAGACGAATTCTTCCAGATTGGACCAAGAGGAGACGAACTCGGTTAGATAGGACCAAAACGAACGAACTACTTAGATTGGACCAAGAGGACACGAACTAGGTTAGATTGGACCAAAAGGAGACGAACTACTTATATTGGACCAAGAGGAGACGAGCTTCCTAGGATTGGACCAAAAGGAAATGAACTCCTTAGATTGGAGAAAGAGGAGACGAAGTCCCTCAGATTGGACCAAGAGGAGACGAGCTTCCTAGGATTGGACCAAAAGGAAATGAACTCCTTAGATTGGAGGAAGAGGAGACGAAGTCCCTCAGATTGGACCAAGAGGAGACAAACTCGGTTAGATTGGACCAAAAGGAGACGAACTCCTTAGATTGGACCAAGAGAAGGCGAATTTCCTAAGATTTGACAAAAATAGGACAAACTCCATAGATTGGACCAAGACGAGACGAACTTCCCTATATTGGACCAAAAGGTGACAAATTCCTTATATTGGATAAAGAGGAGACGAACTCCTTAGATTGGACCAAAAGGAGACGAACTCTCCTAGATTGGACCAAGGGGAGACGAACTTCCTTAGATTGGACCAAAAGGAGACAAACTCTCCCAGATTGGACCAAGAGGAGACGAACTCAGTTAGATAGGACCAAAACGAGATGAATTACTTAGATTGGACCAAGAAGACACGAACTAGGTTAGATTGGACAAAAAAGAGACGAACTACTTATATTGGACCAAGAGGAGACGAACTTCCTAGGATTGGACCAAAAGGAGATGAACTACTTAGATTGGACTAAGAGGAGACAAAGTCCCTCAAATTGGACCAAGAGGAGACGAACTCGGTTAGATTGGACCAAAAGGGGCCAACTTCCTAAGATTGCACCAAGAGAAGGCAAACTCCTTAGATTGGATAAAGAGGAGACGAACTCCTTAGATTGGACCAAGACGAGACAAACTTCCCTAGATTGGACCAAAAGGTGACGAATTCCCTACATTGGATAAAGAGGAAACGAACTCCTTAGATTGGACCAAGAGGAGACACACTTCCTTAGATTGGACAAAAAGGAGACGGACTTCCCTAGATTGGACCAAGAGGAGACGAACTCGGTTAGATTGGACCAAAACGAGACGAACTACTTAGATTGGACCAAGAGGACACGAACTCGGTTAGATTGGACCAAAAGGAGCCGAACTACTTATATTGGACCAAGAGAAGACAAACTTCCTTGGATTGGACCAAAAGGAGATTAACTCTTTAGATTGGACCAAGAGCAGACGAAGTGAGGATATTGGACAAAGAGGAGAAGAACTCGGTTAGATTGGACCAAGAGGAGACGAATTCCTTACATTGGACCAAGAGGAGACGAACTTCCTCAGTTTGGACCAAAAGGTGACAAACTCCCTAAATTGGATAAAGAGGAGACGAACTCCTCAGATTGGTCCCAGAGGAGACGAACTCAGTTATGTTGGACCAGGAGGAGACTAGCTCCTTAGATTGGACCAAGAGGACACGAACTTCCCAAGTTTGGACCAAAAGGTGACAAACTTCTTAGATTGGATAAAGAGGAGACGAACTCCTTAGATTGGACCAAGAGGAGACGAACTTCCCTAGGATTGGACCAAAAGGGACGAACTCCTTAGATTGGATAAAGAGGAGACGAACTCCTTAGATTGGACCAAGAGGAGACGAACTTCCCTAGGATTGGACCAAAAGGGACGAACTCCTTAGATTGGACCAAGAGGAGACGAGCTTCCTTAGATTGGACCAAGCGGAGACGAACTTCCTAAGATTCGAGCAAGTGGAGACGAACTTCCTTAGATTGGACCAAAAGGAGACGAAATCTCCTAGATTGGACCAAGAGGAGACGAACTCGGTTAGATTGGACCAAGAGGAGACAAACTCCTTAGATTGCATAAATAGGAGACGAAGTCCCTCAAATTGGACAAAGAGGAGACGAACTCGGTTAGATAGGACCAGGAGGAGATGAGCTCCTTAGATTGGACCAAGAGGACACAAACTTCCTAAGTTTGGACCAAAAGGTGACAAACTCCTTAGATTGGACAAAGAGGAGACGAACTACTTATATTGGACCAAAAGGAGACGAACTTCCCTAGGATTGGACCAAAAGGGACGAACTCCTTAGATTGGACCAAGAGGAGTCGAACTTCCATAGATTGGACCAAGAGGAGACAAACTTCCCTAAATTGGACCAAGAGGACACTAATTCGGTTAGATTGGACCAAAAGGAGACGAGCTCCTTAGATTGGACCAAAAGGTAACAAACTCCTTAGATTGGATAAATAGGAGACGAACTCCTTAGATTGGATCAAGAGGAGAAAAACTCCTTAGATTGGATAAAGACTAGACGAACTTCCCTACGACTGGTCCAAAAGGAGACGAACTCCTTAGATTGGATAAAGAGGAGACGAACTGCTTAGATTGGACCAAGAGGAGACGAATTTCCCTAGGATTGGACCAAAAGGTGACGAACTCCTTAGATTGGATAAAGAGGAGGCGAACTCCTTGGATTGGACCAAGAGGAGACGAACTTCCTAAGATTGGACCAAAACGAGACAAACTCCTTCGATTGGATGAAGAGGAGACGAACTCCTTAGATTGGATAAAGAGGAGACGAACTCCTTAGATTGGACCAAGACGAGACGAACTTCCCTATATTGGAGACGAACTTCGAACTTGGTTAGATTGGACCGAAGAGGAGACTAAATTCCTAAGATTGGACCAAAAGGAGACGGACTCCTTAGATTGGATTATGAGGTGACGAACTTCCTATGTTTGGGCCAAAAGGAGACGAACTTCCTATGTTTGGACCAAAAGGAGACGAACTCCTTAGATTGGATTAAGAGGAGACGAACTTCCCATGTTTGGACCAAAATGAGACGAACTTCCGATGTTTGGTCCAAAAGGAGACAAACTCCTTAGATAGGACCAAGATGAGACGAACCTCCCTAAATTGGATTGGACCAAAAGGGGACGAACTCCTTAGATTCGACCAAGAGGAGACAAACTTCCTTAGATTGGACCAAAAGGAGACGAACTCCTTAGATTTTACCAAGAGAAGACGAACTCAGTTATATTGGATCAAGAGAAGACGAACTTACCTAGGATTGATTTACTGAAAAAAAAAACTTCCCTAGGATTGGACCAAAAGGAGACAAACTCCTTAGATTGGACCAAGAGGAGACGAACTTCCTTAGATTGGACCAAGAGCAGACGAACTTCCCTAGATTGGACCAAGAAGACACGAACTCGGTTAGATTGGACCAAAAGGAGACGAACTCCTTAGATTGTATAAAGAGGAGACAAACTCCTTAGATTGTATCAAGAGGAGACGAACTTCCCTAGGATTGGACCAAAAGGAGACGAACTCCTTAGATTGGATAAAGAGGTGACGAACTCCTTATATTGGACCAAGAGGAGACGAACTTCCCTAGATTGGACCAAGAGGACACGAACTCGGTTAGATTGGACCAAAACGAGACGAGCTCCTTAGCTTGGACCAAGAGGAGACTAAATTGCTAAGATTGAACCAAAAGGAGATGAAATCCTTAGATTGGCCCAAGAGGAAACGAACTTCCTAAGATTGGACCAAAAGGAGACAAACTCCTTGGATTGGATAAAGAGGAGACGAACTCCTTATATTGTACCAAGTGGAGACGAACTTCCCTAGATTGGAACAAGAGGACACGAACTCGGTTAGATTGGACCAAAAGGAGACGAGCTCCATAGATTGGACCAAAAGGAGACAGACTCCTTAGATTGGATTAAGAGGTGACGAACTTCCTATGTTTGGGCCAAAAGGAGACAAACTTCCTATGTTTCGACCAAAAGAAGACGAACTCCTTAGATTGGATTAATAGGAGACTAACTTCCTATGTTTGGACCAAAAGGAGACGAACTTCCTTAGATTGGACCAAGAGAAGACGAACTCCTTAGATTGGACCAAGAGGAGACGAAATTCCTAGGATTGGACCAAAAGGAGACGAACTCCTTAGATTCGACCAAGAGGAGACGAACTCAGTTAGATTGGACCAAGAGGAGACGAACTTCCTAAGTTTGGACCAAAAGGTGACAAACTCTTTAGATTGGATAAATAGGTGACGAACTCCTTAGATTGGATCAAGAGAAGAGAAACTTCCCTAGGATTGGACCAAAAGGAGACGAAGTCGTTAGATTGGACCAAGAGGAGACGAACTTCCTTAGATTGGCCCGAGAGCAGACGAACTCCCTAGATTGGACCAAGAGGACACGAACTCGGTTAGATTGGACCAAAAGGAGAAGAACTCCTTAGATTTGATCAAGAGGAGACGAACTCCTTAGATTGGACCAAGAGCAGACGAACTTCCCTAGATTGGACCAAGAAGACACGAACTCGGTTAGATTGGACCAAAAGGAGACGAACTCCTTAGATTGTATCGAGAGGAGATGAACTTCGCTAGGATTGGACCAAAAGGAGACGAACTCCTTAGATTGTATAAAGAGGAGACAAACTCCTTAGATTGTATCAAGAGGAGACGAACTTCCCTAGGATTGGACCAAAAGGAGACGAACTCCTTAGATTGGATAAAGAGGTGACGAACTCCTTATATTGGACCAAGAGGAGACGAACTTCCCTAGATTGGACCAAGAGGACACGAACTCGGTTAGATTGGACCAAAACGAGACGAGCTCCTTAGCTTGGAGCAAGAGGTGACTAAATTGCTAAGATTGAACCAAAAGGAGATGAAATCCTTAGATTGGACCAAGAGGAAACGAACTTCCTAAGATTGGACCAAAAGGAGACAAACTCCTTGGATTGGATAAAGAGGAGACGAACTCCTTAAATTGGACCAAGAGGAGACGAAGTCCCTCAGATTCGACCAAGAGAGGACGAACTCGGTTAGATTGGACCAAAAGGAGACGAACTCCTTAGATTGGACCAATAGGAGACGGACTTTAGATTGGATTAAGAGGAGACTAACTTCCTATGTTTGGAGAAAAGGAGACGACTCCTTAGATTGGACCAAGAGGAGACGAACTTCCTAATTGGACCAATTGGACTTCCTAAGATTGGACCAAAAGGAGACAAACTCCTTAGATTGGATAAAGAGAAGACGAACTCCTTATATTGGACCAAGAGGAGACGAATTTCCCTAGATTGAACCAAGAGGACACGAACTCGGTTAGATTGGACCAAAACGAGACGAGCTCCATAGATTGGACCAAAAGGAGACGGACTCCTTAGATTGGATTAAGAGGTGACGAACTTCCTATGTTTGGGCCAAAAGGAGACAAACTTCCTTTGTTTCGACCGAAAGAAGACGAACTCCTTAGATTGGATTAATAGGAGACTAACTTCCTATGTTTGGACCAAAAGGGGACGAACTTCCTTAGATTGGACCAAGAGAAGACGAACTCCTTAGATTGGACCAAGAGGAGACGAAATTCCTAGAATTGGACCAAAAGGAGACGAACTCCTTAGATTCGACCAAGAGGAGACGAACTCAGTTAGATTGGACCAAGAGGAGACGAACTTCCTAAGTTTGGACCAAAAGGTGACAAACTCTTTAGATTGGATAAATAGGTGACGAACTCCTTAGATTGGATCAAGAGAAGAGAAACTTCCCTAGGATTGGACCAAAAGGAGACGAAGTCCTTAGATTGGACCAAGAGGAGACGAACTTCCTTAGATTGGACCGAGAGCAGACGAACTCCCTAGATTGGACCAAGAGGACACGAACTCGGTTAGATTGGACCAAAAGGAGAAGAACTCCTTAGATTTGATCAAGAGGAGACGAACTCCTTAGATTGGACCAAGAGCAGACGAACTTCCTATGATTGGACCAAATGGAAACAAACTCCTTAGATTGGATAAAGAGGAGACGAACTCCTTAAATTGGACCAAGAGGAGACGAAGTTCCCTAGATTGGACCAAGAGGACACGAACTCGGTTAGATTGGACCAAAAAGAGACTAAATTCCTAAGATTGGACCAAAACGAGACGGACTCCTTAGATTGGATTATGAGGTGACGAACTTCCTATGTTTAGACCAAAAGGAGATGAACTTCCTATGTTTGGACCAAAAGGAGATGAACTTCCTATGTTTGGACCAAAAGGAGACGAACTCCTTAGATTGGATTAAGAAGAGACGAACTTCCTATGTTTGGACCAAAAGTAGACAAACTCCTTAGATAGGACCAAGATGAGACGAACTTCCCTAAATTGGATTGGACCAAAAGGAGACGAACTCTCTTAGATTCGACCAAGAGGAGACAAACTTCCTTAGATTGGACCAAAAAGAGACGAACTCCTTAGATTGGACCAAGAGAAGACGAACTGCTTAGATTGGACCAAGAGGAGACGAACTCCTTAGATTGGACCAAGAGGAGACGAACTCAGTTAGATTGGACCAAGAGGAGACGAACTTCCTAAGTTTGGACCAAAAGGTGACAAACTCCTTAGATTGGATAAATAGGAGATGAACTCCTTAGATTGGATCAAGAGCAGACGAACTTCCCTTGATTGGACCAAAAGGACACGAACTCGGTTAGATTGGACCAAAAGGAGACGACCACCTTAGCTTGGACCAAGAGGGGACTAAATTACTTAGATTGAACCAAAAGGAGATGAACTCCTTAGATTGGATAAAGAGGGGACAAACTCCATATATTGGACCAAGAGGAGACGAACTTCCCTAGATTGGACCAAGAAGACACGAATTCGGTTAGATTGGACCAAAAGGAGACGAGCTCCATAGATTGGACCAAGAGGAGACTAAAAGGAGACGAACTCCTTAGATTGGACCAAAAGGAGACGGAATCCTTAGATTGAATTAAAAGGTGACGAACTTCCTATGTTTGGACCAAAAGGAGACGAACTTCCTATATTTGGACCAAAAGGAGACGAACTCCTTAGATTGGACCAAGAGGAGAGGAACTCCTTGGATTAGATTAGACCAAGAGGAGACGAAGTCCCTTAGATTGGACAAAGAGCAAACGAACTCGGTTAGATTGGACCAAAAGGAGACGAACTCCTTAGATTGGACGTAGAGGAGACTAAATTTCTAAAATTGGACCAAAAGGAGACGAATTCCTTAGATTGGATTAAGAGGAAACGAACTTCCTATGTTTGGACCAAAAGGAGACGAACTCCTTAGATTGGACCAAGAGGAGACGAACTCCTTGGAGTGGATTAAGAGGAGACTAAATTCCTAAGATTGGACCAAATGGAGAAGAACTCCTTGGATTAGATTAGACCAAGAGGAGACGAAGTCCCTCAGATTGGACAAAGAGGAGACGAACTCGGTTAGATTGGACCAAAAGGAGATGAACTCCTTAGATTGGACGCAGAGGAGACTAAATTCCTAAAATTGGACCAAAAGGAGACGAATTCCTTATATTGGATTAAGAGGAAACGAACTTCCTATGTTTGGATCAAAAGGAGACGAACTCCTTAGATTGGACCAAGAGGAGACGAACTTCCCTAGATTGGACCAAAAGCAGACGAGCATCCCTAGATTGGACAAAGAGCACACGAACTCGGTTAGATTGGACAAAAGGGAGACGAACTCCTTACATTGGACCGAAAGGAGACGAACTCCTTAGATTGAACCAAAAGAAGACGAACTCTTCAGATTAAACCAAGAGGAGACGAAGACCCTCAGATTGGACAAAGAGGAGACGAACTCAGTTAGATTGGGCCAAAAGGAGAGGAACTCCTTGACCAAGAGGAGACGAACTTCCTAAGATTGGACCAAAAGGAGACGAACTCCTTAGATTGGACCAAAAGGAGACAAACTCCTTAGATTAGATTAGACCAAGAGGAGACGAAGTCCCTCAGATTGGACATAGAGGAGACGAACTCGGTTAGATTGGACCAAAAGGAGACGAGCGTCTTAGATTGGATTAAGAGGAGACGAACTTCCTATGTTTGGACCAAAAGGAGACGAACTTCCTATGTTTGGACCAAAAGGAGACGAACTCCTAGATTGGACCAAGAGTAGACGAAGTCCTCCAGATTGGACAAAGAGGAGACGAACTCAGTGAGATTGGACCAAAAGAAGACGACTCCCTTGACTTGGACAAGGGAGATGAACTTCCCTAGATTGGACCAAAGGACACGAAACTCGATTAGATTGGACCAAAGGGAGACGAGCTCCTTAGATTGGACCAAGAGGAGACAAACTTCCTGGATTAGACCAAAGGAGACGATCTCTTAGATTGGATAAAGACGAGACGAACTTCCTATGTTTGGACCAAAGGGGACGAACTCCTTAGATTGGACAAGAGGAGACGAAGTCCCTCAGATTGGACAAAGAGGAGACGAACCGGTTAGATTGGATCAAAAGGAGACGAACTCCTTAGATTGACAAGAGGAGACGAAGTCCCTCAGATTGGACAAAGAGGAGACGAACTCGGTTAGATTGGACCAAAAAGAACGAACTCCTTAGATTGGACCAAGAGGAGATGAACTCCTCAGATTGGAAAAAAGAGATGGACTCCTTAGATTGGACCAAAAGGAGACGAACTCCGTAGATTGGACCAAGAGGAGACGAACTTCCTAAGATTGGACCAAAAGGAGACAAACTCCTTGGATTGGATAAAGAGGAGACGAACTCCTTATATTGGACCAAGTGGAGACGAACTTCCCTAGATTGGACCAAGAGGACACGAACTCGATTAGATTGGACCAAAAGGAGATGAGTTCCTTAGATTGGACCAAGAGGAGACAAACTCGCTAAGATTAGACCAAAAGGAGACCAACTACTCAGATTGGATAACGAGGAGACGAACTTCTTATGTTTGGTCCAAAAGGAGACGAACTCCTTAGATTGCATATGGAGGAGACGCACTTCCAATGTTTGGACCAAAAAGTGACGAACTTCCTATGTTTGGACCAAAAGGAGACGAACTCCTTAGAAGGAGACGAACTCCTTAGAAGGAGACGAACTCCTTCTTTGCTGATGATGTCTTGCTATTTTGCCGAGCTGATATGGCTTCGGTCTCTAGCTTGAAGTCTGCACTTGACACATTCTCGGAGTGGTCGGGCCTTTTCCCAAACTCTTCTAAGAGTGAGGTATATATTTCAGGTAACTCTAGTTCTTCACAAGACATCATTGGTCTTTTGAACTTTAGGGTGGGATCCTTACCTTTTCGATATCTTGGAGTGCCCGTGGTAGCAACTAGACTTGGGAAAGCCGATTGTGTCTCTTTGGTGAACTCCATCACCAAGAGAGTTCAATCTTGGACTCAACGGTTTCTATCATTTGCTGGCCGTCTCCAATTGGTTAAATCTGTCCTCCATGCAATTCAGGTCTATTGGTCCAATATTTTCATCTTACCTGTTTCGGTGCTGGATTGCATTGAGAAGATCATTAGGCAGTTCTTGTGGAAAGGCCCTTCCTTAGGCCCCGGGGGTGCAAAAGTCTCATGGCATGATGTATGCTTCCCAAAAGAAGAGGGAGGACTCGGTATAAGGCGCCTAAAACAAAGCAACAAAGCTTCCATGCTCAAACATATTTGGGCCCTTTTCTCGGACAAAGAATCGCTCTGGTGCATTTGGATACATTCTAATTTTATCAAGAACCGGAGCTTTTGGGAGGTACGTAGACCTACATTCTGTTCTTGGTCTTGGAAGAAGATCATTGACTTAGGGAGAGAATTCAGACATTTGTTTCACTGGCGTGTGGGGGATGGGCTTTCTATTTCCTTATGGTTCGATGCTTGGCATCCAAATGGCCCGCTCAATATGCTGTTTAGTAACCGACAAATTTATCTGTCGGGTTACCCAAGAGATGCCTCCCTTGCTGAATTACTAGATAACCGGGCTCCTAATTCGAATCTTATGGAGACATTGATTGATTGGGGGCTGACCTCCCTACACCTACTGCTCATTCAGATCGGTTTTTGTGGAAAGGTTCAAATTCTGGAAAATTTCCGTCTTCTTCAGCTTGGGAAGCTATAAGACCGAAGAAACCTCGGGTTCATTGGTTCGAATTTATTTGAGATTCATCCATCGCCCCTACACACCAATTCCTCCTATGGTTGATGACAAAAAGAAGACTCCCTACCCAGGTTTTTCTTCTAACTTATGGTAGAATCACTAATGCTACATGTGCATTTTGCCATCTAAGGCCGGACTCGATTGACCATCTTTTCTTTGGATGTCCCATAACTAAACACTTAGCCCTTTTTTCATCGCGGAATTGTCTTCTTGATTGGCAAGAGGGTGGCTAGAATACCACCCTTAATTGGGCTATTACTCATATATCCGACAATCAATTTTCCCAAAAGATTGCGAGGTTCGCTCTTGGAGCGGTGTGCCACATCATTTGGAAGTCTAGGAACAACATCTTATTCAGGAACTACGACAGATTCCTCCCGGCAATGAAGATGCGACTTTTGAAACTTGTCAAGGACTTCGCTAGAACTCAGAAGAATGTCATTGACACTACTAGGAATAGAAGAATTCAGCATAATTGGGGCTTGGATGACTCCATTTTTTTGTAACTGACTAGTTTTTGCCCTTTTGGTTGGTACCTTCTAGTCTTTGAGATTCATGGTACTCCTCCACTTAGCTCATTTAGAGTGTAAGTGTAGGTCTGTAGTACCAGTCTCTCCTTTTCTTTCTTATCTCCTCCTTATGTACATCTTCTAGTTTCTGAGACTCACAATACTCCTTCACTTAGCTCACATGAGTGTAAGTGTAGGTTTGTAGTATCGGTTTCTCCATCTCATGTACTTTTGGCTCTAAAGATCAATATACTTTTACCCTACCAAAAAAAAAAACTCCTTAGATTGGACCAAGAGGACACGAAGTCCCTCAGATTGGACAAAGAGGAGACGAACTCGGTTAGATTGGACCAAAAGGAGACGAACTTCCTATGATTGGACCAAAAGGAGACAAACTCCTTAGATTGGATAAAGGGGAGACAAACTCCTTAGATTGGACCAAGAGGAGACGAACATCCCTAGATTGGACCAAGAGGACACGAACTTGGTTAGATTGGACCAAAAGAAGACGAGGTCCTTAGATTGGATGAAGAGGAGACTAAATTCCTATGATTGGACCAAAAGGAGACGAACTCCTTAGATTGGATTAAGTGGAGACGAACTTCCTATGTTTGGACGAAAAGGAGACGAACTCCCTTGATTGGACAAAGAGGAGACGAACTTCCCTAGATTGGACCAAGAGGACACGAACTTGATTAGATTGGACCAAAAGGAGACGAGCTCCTTAGATTGGACCAAGAGGAGACAAACTTCCTAAGATTAGACCAAAAGGAGACGATCTCCTTAGATTGGATAAAGACGAGACGAACTTCCTATGTTTGGACCAAAAGGAGACGAACTCCTTAGATTGGACCAAGAGGAGACGAAGTCCCTCAGATTGGACAAAGAGGAGACGGACTTGGTTAGAATGGACCAAAAGGAGACGAACTCCTTAGATTGGACCAAGAGGAGACGAACTTCCTAAGATTCGACCAAGAGGAGACGAAATCTCTTAGATTGGACCAAGAGGAAGAGAACTCTGTTATATTGGACCAAAAGGAGACGAACTCCTTAGAATGAAACGGGAGGAGACGAACTCCTCAGATTGGATAAAGAGGAGACGAACTTCCTATGTTTGGACGAAAAGGACATGAACTCCTCATATTGGATAAAGAGGAGATGAACTCCTTATATTAGACCCAGAGGAGACGAACTGTCTTAGATTCGACGAAGAGGAGACGAACATTGTTATAGTGGACCAAAAGGAGACGAACTCCTTAGATTGGATAAAGGGAAGACGAACTCCTTTGATTCGACCAAGAGGAGGTGAATTTGCTAAGATTGGACCAAAAGGAGACGAACTCCTTAGATTGGACCAAAAGGTGACAAACTCCTTAGATTGGAGAAAGACGAGACGAACTGCTTAGATTGGACCAAGAGGAGACGAACTTCCCTAGACGAACTTCCTATGTTTGGACCAAAAGGAGACAAACTCCTTAGATTGCACCAAGAGGAGACGAAGTCCCTCAGATTGGACAAAGAGGAGACGAACTCGGTTAGATGGACCAAAAAGAGACGAACTCCTTAGATTGGACCAAGTGGGAGATGGAACTACCTAAGTGGTCCAAAAAGATTAAACTCTTAGATTGGATAAAGAGGAGAGGAACTCTTAGATTGGACCAAGAGGAGATGAACATCCCTATATTGGATCCAGAGGACACGAACCGGTTAGATTGGCTGAAAGGAGACGAGCTACTTAGATTAGACCACGAGAAGACTAAATTCCTAAGAGTAGACAAAAAGGAGATGAACTCCTTAGATGGGATAGAGAGGTGACGAATCCTTATATTAGAACCAGAGGAGACGAACTCTCCTAGATTGGTGCAAGAGGAGCCGAAACTCTATTATATTTGACCAAAAGGAGACGAAATCCATAGATTGGACCAAGAGAGGAGACGAACTTCCTAAGATTCGACCAAGAGGAGACGAAATTCCTTAGATTGGACCAAAAGGAGACGAACTCTCCTAGATTGGACCAAGAGAACACGAACTCGGTTACATTGGACAAAAAGGAGACGAACTACTTATATTGGACCAACAGGAGATGAACTTCCTAGGATTGGCATTACCACAAAAAAAAACTTCCTAGGATTGGACCAAAAGGAGACGAACTCCTTAGATTGGATAAAGAGGAGACTGACTTCCTAAGATTGGACCAAAAGGAGACGAACTCCTTAGATTGGATAAAGAGGAGACGAATTTCCTATGTTTGGACGAAAAGGAGACGAACTCCTTAGATTGGACCAAAAGGAGACGAACTCCTTAGATTAGACCAAGAGGAGACGAACTCCCTCAGATTAGACCAAGAGGAGACGAACTCGGTTAGATTGGACCAAAAGGAGACGAACTGCTTAGATTGGAGCAAGAGGAGACGAACTTCCTAAGATATGTCCAAAAGGAGACAAACTTGGTTAGATTGAACCAAAAGGAGACGAGCTCCTTAGATTGGACCAAGAGGAGACTAAATTCCTAAGATTGGACCAAAAGGAGACGAACTCCTTAGATTGGATTAAGAGGAGACGAACTTCCTATGTTTGGACCAAAAGGAGACGAACTTCCTTAGATTGGATCAAGAGGAGACGAACTTCCCTAGATTGGACCAAGAGGACACGAACTCGATTAGATTGGACCAAAAGGAGACGAGCTCCTTAGATTGGACCAAAAGGAGACGAACTTCCTATGTTTAGACCAAAAGGAGACGAACTCCTTAAATTGGAGCAAGAGGAGACGAAGTCCCTCAGAATGGAGAAAGAGGAGACGAACTCGGTCAGATTGGATCAAAAGGAGACGAACTCCTTAGATTGGACCAAGAGGAGACGAAGTCCCTCAGATTGGACAAAGAGGAGACGAACTCGGTCAAATTGGATCAAAAGGAGACGAACTCCTTAGATCGGACCAAGAGGAGACGAAGTCCCTCAGATTGGACAAAGAGGGGACGAACTCGGTTAGATTGGACCAAAAGGAGGAGACAAACTCCTTAGATTGGACCAGGTGGAGACGAACTTCCTAATATTGGTCCAAAAGGAGATAAACTCCTTAGATTGGATAAAGAGGAGATAAACTCCTTAGATTGGACCAAGAGGAGACGAACATCCCTAGATTGGACCCAGAGGACTCGAATTCGGTTAAATAGGACTGATAGGAGACGAGCTCCATAGATTGGACCACGAGGAGACTAAATTCCTAAGATTAGACCAAAAGGAGACAAACTCCTTAGATTGGATTGAGACGAGACGAACTCCTTATTATAGAACCAGAGGAGACGAACTCTCTTAGATTGGACCAAGAGGAGACGAATTCTATTATATTTGACCAAAAGGAGACGAAATCCTTAGATTGGACCAAGAGGAGACGACTTTCCTAAGATTTGACTAAGAGGAGACGAAATTCCTTAGATTGGACCAAAAGGAGACGAACTCTCCTAGATTGCACCAAGAGGACCCGAACTCGGTTACCTGGGACAAAAAGGAGATGAACTACCTAAATTGGACCAACAGGAGACGAACTTTCCAGGATTGGACCAAAAGGATACGAACTCCATAGATTGGACCAAGAGGAGAACAACTTCCCTAGATTGGACCAAGAGGAGACGAACTCGGTTAGATTGAACAAAAGGATACGAACTCCTTAGATTCGACCAAGAGGAGAAGAACTTCCCTAGATTGGACCAAGAGGAGACAAACTCGGTTAGACTGAACCAAACGGAGACGAACTCTCCTAGATTGGTGCAAGAGGAGCCGAACTCTATTATATTTGACCAAAAGGAGACGAAATCCTTAAATTGGACCAAGAGGAGACGAACTTCCTAAGATTCGACCAAGAGGAGACGAAATTCCTTAGATTGGACCAAAAGGAGACGAACTCTCCTAGATTGGACCAAGAGGACACGAACTCGATTACATTGGACAAAAAGGAGACGAACAACTTATATTGGACCAACAGGAGATGAACTTCCTAGGATTGGCATTACCAAAAAAAAAAAAACTTCCTAGGATTGGATCAAAAGGAGACGAACTCCTTAGATTGGATAAAGAGGAGACTGACTTCCTAAGATTGGACCAAAAGGAGACGAACGTCCTATGTTTTGACGAAAAGGAGACGAATTCCTTAGATTGGACCAAAAGGAGACGAACTCCTTAGATTAGACCAAGAAGAGACGAAGTCCCTCAGATTGGACAAAGAGGAGACGAACTCGGTTAGATTGGACCAAAAGGAGATGAACTCCTTAGATTGGACCAAGAGGAGACGAATATCCCTAGATTGGACCCAGAGGACACGAACTCGGTTAGATTGAACCAAAAGGAGACGAGCTCCTTAGATTGGACCAAGGGAAGACTAAATTCCTAAGATTGGACCGAAAGGAGACGAACTCCTTAGATTGGATTAAGAAGAGACGAACTTCCTATGTTTGGACCAAAAGGAGACGAACTTCCTTAGATTGGACCAAGAGGACACGAACTTCCCTAGATTGGACCAAGAGGACACGAACTCGATTAGATTGGACCAAAAGGAGACGAGCTCCTTAGATTGGACCAAAAGGAAACGAACTTCCTATGTTTGGACCAAAAGGAGACGAAATCCTTAGATTGGACCAAGAGGAGACGAACTTCCCAAGATTGGACCAAGAGGACACGAACTCGATTAGATTGGACCAAAAGGAGCCGAGCTACTTAAATTGGACCAAAAGGAGACGAACTTCCTAGGTTTGGACCAAAAGGAGACGAACCCTTACATTGGACCAAGAGAGACGAAGTCCCTCAGAATGGACAAAGAGGAGACGACCTCGGTCAGATGGACAAGAGGAGACGGGAACTCGTTAGATTGACCAAAAGGAGACAACTCCTTAGATTGGACCAAAAGGAGACGAAATCGTTAGATGGATAAAGAGGAGACGACTCCTAGATGGACCAAGAGGAGGAAGCACTTGTTTAGATTGGACCAAAAGGAGACGAACTCCTTAGATTGGACCAAAAGGTGAGAAACTCCTTAGATTGGAGAAAGAGGAGACGAACTCCTTAGATTGGACCAAGAGGAGACGAAATCCCTCAGATTGGACCAATAGGAGACGAACTCGGTTAGATTAGACCAAAAGGAGACAAACTTCCTGTAATTGGACCAAAAGGAGACGAACTCCTTAGATTGGACCAAAAGGTGACAAACTCCTTAGATTGGAGAAAGAGGAGACGAACTCCTTAGATTGGACCAAGAGGAGATGAAGTCCCTCAGATTGGACCAAGAGATGACGAACTTGGTTAGATTGGACCAAAAGGAGATGAACTCCTTAGATTGGACCAAAAGGAGACAAAATCCATAGATTGGATAAAGAGGAGACGAACTCCTTAGATTGGACCAAGAGGAGACGAACTTCCCTAGATTGGACCAAGAGGACACGAACTCCGTTAGATTGGACCGAGAGGACACGAACTCCTTATATTGGACCAAGAGGAGAGGAATTCCTTAAATTGGATAAAGGAGGAGACAAACTCCTTAGATTGGACCAAGAGGAGACGAACTTCCAAAGATTGGATCAAAAGGAGACGAACTCCTTACATTGCATAAAGAGCAGACGAACTCCTTAGATTGGACCAAGAGGAGACAAACTTCTTCTATTCGACCAGAGGAGCCGAA